>APFE031720216.1:471733-567671 GCA_000404065.3 Pinus taeda
TAACGTGTCCTGTTCCGGGGGGTCAGCGTGTCCGAATCCGACACCACGAATCTCGAATCCTACGTGTCTCGAATCCCCGTGTCAGGTGACTTAGGGGGTAAGGCTCACCCCCCAGAATCAATCGCAACTGTTGATTTGCAAATAATGCTCTATTGACTCTTACTTTCTGAGGGGCTAGCACTGGCTTAACGACTGCGCTTGTTCCCCCGTCGGTGCTCCTTTCGGGTGAGTTTGCTTTATAATATGCGGTGATTCTCTCCATAGGTGGCCACCCTTTAATCATTTGTATCTGAGACATGTGGAAGGTTCATTGCCTCTTGGTGACTTCTCCATGTTGAGAACGATACTAGTTACTACTAAGTTGGAACTCAGATGATTTGGCGTTCTGGCCCCCTAGTGCCTGGTTCGTGTAGAATGTAATTAGAAATGATTATGAGGATTTTGACCTTTTGGGTTATACCGTCAGGGTGATTTCATGCTGTCGTCAGCCAAGCCACGTGTTGACTTGTGATCGATCAAAGTGTCAGGCATATCTGGGTCCTCAGGGTACTTGAAAGCTCCAAAAGTGCCTACCACGCGTCCACCTCAGTGAGCAGTTGCTGACGTCATCTCTACTCAATGATACGTTGCCACCCATGGGGTTGAAAGAGAAAGAAGGCCCCCTACTCTTTGATGCGCACAACTCGCCTGTAAATGGTCTAATCCCAAATCCTTCGAGGATTGATTTAGCAAAGTGTCACGAGGATCCAGGGTCGTAGGTTCTGGGCCTTCAATTTCTGTTACGGGATTTCGTCAATAGACACCCCCGGTTCCGACAACCGGCAGATTTCTGGTCTCTGGTCCCTGGAGCTTCTCACAATTGATTTTATGACGAGTCGCAGGATTCCGGGGCTTTGACTCTCACAGGCTCTGCTTTGACTATCTTCATCTTTTGATCCTAGTGGCCAATTTAAAACTTGTTCATATTGTTTGCAAGCTCTTCTCGAGCACTTTCTAATTGAGTGGGCTCAACATGGTCTTTGAGCTCATCTGTTGCTCTGAAAATGGGTCCAATTTTCGCTATGCTTTGCACCCAACTCCTCTTGTATGTAAAACTTAAGAAAAACGAAAAGGAGAGTACGACAACCTCAAAAACATATTTCTCCTTGTCCAAATTTAGTTATCTTTAGGTTCATTTTGGTCTTCTCGAAAAAAGGAATACAATGCAATAATTATCTCTATCAAATGAGCTGTTCAAAGTGGAATTTGGCCCTAGTTGCCATTTTTAACATTTCCAGAACTCATTGTGTGAATGATCTACTCCATGTCTCACTAGGCGTACTGATCCTAGCATTCACAGGCCATACAAGTACTATGCCATACTTCACCAACTCTCTTGGCATGGTTCTTCAAAACACTGTTGCTACCTGCAACATTTCCTAAAACTACTCCCTCTTAGAGCTGTCACTTGTGCAAATCTTAGATACAATTTCCCTTCCCAGAGACCATGCTTTGAAACCATGTTAGATTTTTGGCAATAGACTCGGTGCACAAACACACCCATTAGATCTTGTAACAATCTCAAATTAACTTATTTAATTGAAACACTTTGATGTGCCTAACAAAAACAAGTTTTGCACAACAAAACTTATTGAAACCAAGAATTAGATCATGCATACTAAACACAAAATTTCAACCCCAAAACCCAATTTTTATTGGTCTTTCAATAAGAATCTAGGGCTCCCATACCAGGGAAAATGGCCCATTTACAATGGTTAGTAAAATACCAAATACAAGGGACAACTTACACAGAAAACCCTTACCCAACTACTGAAACCACCCTCAAGTTTAGTGCCATAGTCTGCTAACTGTGCTTGCCATAATCTACTCACTGTTGGCAGTTCTTGTAGTTCTCCACTCACTGTTGTAATGCGTCCTTTCTTTCCATCCAAACAAGGGCAAACTCAACCCTTCTTTGCTATAACAATTATAACATTCTCAATATCCTTACATGGCTTGCCTAAGGGCTACTTAGCCTCCTCAAAATAACTTTGCTTGCCCCCTCTCTACCCTTCGACAAGTTGGAGGCCTACTCGGTCTGCTCCTCTACAAGTTGCTCTCTGGCCAACTTGCCACAGGTTCTTTTGACTCTCTACAGGGCTTGAGGCCTACTCGGCCTTCTCCTTCACAAGATGCTCTCTTTCCAACCTATCACAAGCGCTTTCGGCTTTTTACAGGTCTGAGGTCTACTCAACCTTCACCTCCACAAGATGCTCTCTCTTCACGGCGACAAGAATGAATCACTCACCCTTACACTTATACTTTTTCCAAAGGGTGCAATACCATGCGTTTTCAGAATACCATGGGTCTATACCACAGGTCATGAAAATATCATGGGCTATGGGTGCAAAGCCCCATCACTTAGCCCACTTGCCCCATGCATGAGAATACTCCTAATGCTACCCAAATTATCAACAAGAGATTGGTGACAATTAAACCCCAAGGTTATGGAGTCATGAAAACCGTCTAAGAGAGCTATTTTATTTTGCAATTAGGGCTGAAAAGATGCACAAAGCATGCTTTAACTGTTGAGATATCTAGGGAAACTAGATTAGGTGATTTCTCTTACTTTGATAAGTACTTGTGATATATTTTTACTTAACTTAATTAGCTTCTTCATTCTCTTTATTATATTTAGTGTTCTTATGATCAAACAACTACCAAATCATAAAGAACGATGAGACAAGAGGACACAAGATGTAGGCGATCAGGAGGAAAAGGGATCATTAGATGGGCCATCAGAAACTTCCGCTGTGCCATTCTGATAACATTCTCTGCTTTGACTTCACCCTAGGTGAATTATGAGGAACCCATTGATCCTTCTGTCTTGTCCCAACTGCCTTTGGTGATTGCTCTTTCACTCCTGCTTGGGCATTGTCTTCACCTCGGCTCTGATACCATGTTAAATTTAGGTATGTTCTATGTTGGAGCAATTTATTTAAATTTTCACAGTTAGCAATCACATCAGCATTAAGATAAACTGCAGATAGAACATAAATATAAATCGCAGAAGACAAGCCAACGCAAGAGGACACAAGATTTGGCGCAAGCCAGGGACAAACCCCACAATGTGTGGGGAAACCCTTTGATCAAATCTTCTTTTATATTCAAAGTTCAGCAGAGAGAGAGAGAGTACATTTACAACAAAAGTCAACACTTTGACTTATCTAGATCTGACATAGATCATTTCGTATAATGATGAGATCAGTTGAAGACATTCTGCTTCAACTGCATCTCGTCCATTTGCTGCACCTTACTGTGTAGCACCATCATGCTGAGCTTGCACTATGCTGCATCCAAATGCATGCTGCACACATCATGCTGTTGGGATTATCATCCTTGCTGCACATGTCATTGCTGTACCACTTACCATGCTGCTGTCCCATTGTTTAGTATGCCTTTGCTGCTATGTCATCATACTACTA
This sequence comes from Pinus taeda, assembly GCA_000404065.3. Lineage (NCBI taxonomy): Eukaryota > Viridiplantae > Streptophyta > Pinopsida > Pinales > Pinaceae > Pinus > Pinus taeda. The sequence continues at coordinate 475,198 of APFE031720216.1, forward strand.
GCACCGCTCCAAATATGTAAGTGACTGTTCTGGTTAGGGCACTAGGGCACCCCTAAACTCTTTGCACAGTCCTCGAACAACCCTCTGGAAAACTGCAGCACACCCTTAAGAGACACCTCCTTTGCTACGCTGCTGCCAAGGGTCAATATCAGCCCTTAATCTGCCCCTATGCAAGCCTTGCTGTGGTACCAAGGTCTGCGGCCTAGCACACAGCAATCCTGTAGCCTTAGGTCCCTCAATACAGTGCCTAAACAAACAGCGTTTGACCCTTGAGGGCTTGGCCTAGCACACCGCATACTCGGCCTCCATTGCAGCAACTCGGACCTTGTAAACAGTCCTTCTTTTCCATGCTGTTCCTGCCTCCTTGTGTTGCAGCTAGGGCATGTTGTAACCCTCCTTGACTGCGGCTAGGTACAGCTAGTAAAGGCCTCCTCTATGGTGTTATTTCTCCATCCTAGAACTGTGGCTAGTCTCCTTTAGGCAGCGTATAGAAGTAGGATCTCTTCCCTTCAATTTCTGCGTATTAGGCCTCAATAGACTGCGGCTTTAGGCTTCTTTATTACTGCGGATTTAGGGCTCTCTTGAGAGTGAATAAGGGCTCCTTTATGACTGCGTATTAGTATCTCTTGGACAACTTATTAGGACCTTTCCTAACTGTGGATTAGGGCCTTCTTCTAGATCTCGGTTGAGCCTCCTTTATACAGTGTATGTAGCTTCCCCTTGACTGCAGCTTACTGTGTATAGGAGCCTCCGTCTTGTCTGCGTCTAGGGCTTCTTAAGATCTCAGATAGGCCAGCGTATACTCTTATGGTGTTTCTCTCCTGCTCCAAAAACCCAAGACGTGGAGAGGAGGAGATCACCTCAAGAAAATACACCTACAAAATGATAACAAATCCTCATCTATTTATACCAAAACGAGGTTGACGAATAGACACGTCGGTTGGGCTTCTAGAGCCTACATAAGTGCTGGTCGGCTTGGTAATAATTACATAAACAAGATAAATTCATATCTCCATAAATACTTATCGGAATCGGATGATCTTTGGATCAATCCTACACCTCTCGACGAGAGGGATCCAATAAAAATATCAGCTGCCATAAATAAGCCGACCCACATGGAGTTTGGCCCTAGTTGCCAATTTAACAATACCATAGGTCATGAAAATATCATGGGCTATGGGTGCAAAGCCCCATCACTTAGCCCACTTGCCCCATGCGTGAGAATACTCCTAATGCTACCCAAAACATCAACAAGAGATTGGTGACAATTAAACCCCAAGGGTTATGGAGTCATGAAAACCGTCTAAGAGAGCTATTTTATTTTGCAATTAGGGCTGAAAAGATGCACAAAGCATGCTTTAACTGTTGAGATATCTAGGGAAACTAGATTAGGTGATTTCTCTTACTTTGATAAGTACTTGTGATATATTTTTACTTAACTTAATTAGCTTCTTCATTCTCTTTATTATATTTAGTGTTCTTATGATCAAACAACTACCAAATCATAAAGAACAATGAGACAAGAGGACACAAGATGTAGGCGATCAGGAGGAAAACCCACAAGAATTCTTCTCTACCTAGAATCTTCAAATGACAAATTCCAAGACCTAAGACACTTGACAAAGACCCTTCCAAGACCAAGTCAACCTTTCTCCTTGATGAGCTTTCTTTCTAGCAATATTGATTTCAACAACTTCTTCAACAACTTCGACACCAACAGTTTCTTCTACAACTTCGACCCAACAATTTCTTCTGCAAGTTTGACCCAACAATTTCTTCTGCAACTTCGACCCAATAGTTTCTTCTGCAACATTGACCCCAACAACTATCCAACACTTCGACTTGCCCAACAACGTTCCAATGCTTTGACTTGCCCAACAACCATAGAAACCCTAACACAAGAAAGAGAGAGAGAAACCCGAAAACTTCTATCTTTCTTTTTCTTTTTTTGTCCTTTAATAACTTCTTCTTGAGGAGATCGAACTTGCTTGTTGTGTCTCCAAATGAGGTCGAGTTCCTTCTTATTTATAGGATTTCTAAGGGTACAAATTGCTTCCTTGAGGCCGATTTGATCTTTTCATGCCGTTCGACTTGCTGCTTGCCCATTGACAAGGTCTTGGAGGGTCTTTGACTCTAATTCTGATTCTAATAACATTTCTTTACAATATGTAACATGCCCAAAAGGGTCTTCCATACATGACAATGACTCAATTGACTTGTAGACTCGATGACAAGTCCTAGAAGCTCTCAATGGGCGCTTGACCTAAAAATAAATTTCCCTTGAGCATGAAACCCATGCCCCAAGAATGACAATAATAAATTTATTTTTCTCTTTACGACAAATACATAAAATCATGATTACATATGTCATTGTGAAGACTGAACCTAGTTACATATTTCAACACTCCCTCTTAGCTAGGGAGGTATTCATAATCCATACAAGGTACTTGGACATTCGCAAACTGAAGAATTCTCATAAGAAGAGTCAGACTGGTAAGCCATCTCATAAGCTACTTCCTTAGCTTGTGCCAGAGAATCTCATCATACCAACCAACATTGTTACATACTTGAGTAATAGCTCTATCTCTCCACAAGAGCAGAGCACAATGATGGCAAGACTAATGACTGGCAAACACCATCATCATTGTCTCTTAAGGCACATACCCCACCCAGGTGTTCACATGTTATGTCCTTTGAGGACAATTCCTATCTTGGAATAACACATCCCTAAGGAATTTCCTATTCGACTACCCTTATCTTGGATGCCCTACCACATCCTCAAAGAGTATCAAAATCAATCTCAGATGCTTACCCATTCCTCCATTCTTTCTTCACAATATGGAGACAAGAATGATGTGTCTGTCTCTCCTCATGGCCTTCACTAAGGCTTACAACTATTAGTTTTGGTCTAGTGCGTTACACATGAATTTGAGAACCATATTTGTCACTCACTCTTAACCAGGGAGGACCAACTCATTCCTATAAAAGGAATATACCCAAGCTCCTTCTTAACTGGGGACTTGTTCAACAACAACTCTTTGGTGGAGATAATGGTACTATCAATTGCTAGTAGAGCTCCTCCTTTTGATGTCATGAACTTCATCTTCTTCATTATGGGGCCTTCGTCGTCTAGTTCTGCTTCGTAGGGCATTGACCGTCCATTACTTTCCTTTAACCAACCCTAGGATTGAACCAATAGTCATGTCATCCTTCTTTTTATCAGAAAGTGATCTTCCACTCCACATCTAGCTTTTCATCATACAACTACCTCTTCCAAGTCATGTTTCCTTTAGGATCTTCTATCCAACCATGAGTGCTAGTTGTAGGTGACATCTACAACTCTCTTTCGGAAGTCCTATATCAACCCATCTAGATGTTGTTCAAAAATAAAAATGAACATCAAATCAAAGTTGCCTTTTGTGATGGTCTTTCATCATGACATCTGCTTCTTGCAACATCAACATCCTGCATTTCATAATTATATCTCCAAGGCTTTCAATGTCAAGGGTCTTTTCTTTTCTTTACAGACTTAATCATGGTCTTCATATCCTTTCTATGGAAATATCATAGGCAATTCTTCTATTCATCGGATGTTGATTTCCTTTTCTTACGTGACCATAGTTGCATCTTTCACGATCTCTTCTTTCTTTCTTCACATATTTCTCCCCAGGAACGTCCATCCATGGTTCCTTCATCTTTGTTAACCACCTCATATTCCATATGAGGACATATTATGTTGATTTCATCTTGTCAATATGGGAACCATGCCTTCATGCATCTTTCCAAAGGAAGAGATTCCTTTCCTTCGATCTTGCTCATGAGTTAGAGCATTTTCCCATGTTATCTACAACTATATGATGACATGACTTAATCTATCAAACATATACATACCTCTTTTCTCCTTTTGGTCATCTAGACTTCTTTCGACAACTTCCTTTCCTTGCTGGAACACTACATTTCTTTGTCACCATACCATCATCCTTCTAACCAATGAATCCCATACAAGGTGGAATTCTCAGCGAGACACTTGCTTCTTCCAAGAGAGGCGAACCTTATAATAAAGATTTCAATGGAGGAATATAATTATCCTCACCCTGCAAATGCTCCTTTCTAATGATGATGATGTTTGATGAATTCTTTCTATCTTCTCTCATTCTAGATGACTTTCTTTCAACCATATAGACTATTTATGCTTTCAATGAGGTTACCAAGAGGTCCTTCCTTTTTATGATGATTGCTACATTCATGTAGACTTCTACTTCAACTATCTTTCAAGTTTTTATAAAGATGTCATGAGCTCTTGTTTCAATCATATGCTTCTAATATGATGCATGCTAACAATGCTTTCCATCTAATAATAATCCTTAACCATAGTAGAGGTCTTTTCACCTTCTACTTTTCCTTGCCATAGAGACCTTAATAGTGAAGATGTATCCCTTCTTTCTTGGATTTCTTTTCATCAGGTTCTTCTACTTCTTCGTTGACATAGGCTTCAATTCTTTCTTTCCTTTTCTTGATGTCCTTCTTGAGTTTAGGATAATCTCTCTTGTAGTGCCCATATTCTTGACAACCATAGCATTAGATCTTTGAAATATCAATCTTCTTTTTTTTCTAAGGACCAAACTTCCCAAACTTTCCTTTTCTCTTAGCCATGGTAGCAAATGCTTGAACTTGTTCGCTTGGTCCCACATCACACTTTGCTTTTAACCTGGTTTATTCAATCTTACACAATGACCGGCGTTCACTAAATGGGGTGGCTTCCTTCTTTCCATAAGTGCTTGATACGAAGTTGCCCCATTCATCAGGTAGTGTGTTGAGCACCACGATGTTCATTTCTTTATTGGACATTATTTCCCCCAACCCTTATAGTTGGTCTCTTATTTTTGACACCCTCATAAGATATGAGGCTATTCCTTCTTCCTTAGACACCTCCATCTTATATAGTTCGGTTCTTAAAGATATGACTTTTCTAGCGGTGCTTATGGAGAACAATTCTACTACTTTTGCTCGATTTCTTTTGATGTCTCGAACTTTGCTACATAAGGTATGAGGGGATCCTTGATGGATTCTATAAGGATCCTTTGAGCCCTTCTTTCCCCTTTCATATACTTAGCTAGAGCTTGAGCTTCTTCGTTTAGAGGTTTAGTGATTGAACCCTTAACATGTCCAACGACTTCGTTTTCTATGAGGATCAAATTTGTCCTCTTTCTCCATGCAAGAAAGTTTGATGACCCAACCAGTTTGTTGCTCTCCTTGCAAAACAAAGTCATTTTGATAGATTTAGACATAGATATAAAGATACTTGTCATGGGAAGATACTCCTAGATGATGAAATCTTCAACTTGATGCCTTTCTTGATGATGTTGATAATAGAAGATGACTTCCTTCAAGTATGCTTTTGATAGTGATCCGTGACTCAAGAAGAGGGAAATCACCTTGATTCCTTGATGATGATGGCAGAGCCTCTTGTTTGATGTAAAGACTTCAAGATGCTTCAATGTGTAGTCCTTCTTTCTTAGAGATGGGGTCATTGAGATCTTCTACTTGAGATGATGATTGTAAAATGTGAGTGCTTCCCAAGGATGCTTCAAGTGTGGAACCCTTCTTTGGATGATCATAGGGTTTTGAGGTCTTCTTTGGTTCCTTCCTTGATAGCGCTCGTTCCTTGTGTATCCCTTCTTGATGTCTTCTTTGATGCCTTGACCTTTCTTGGTATTCCTTTTGATGGTCCTTCTACTAGGTGCCTTTCCTTGTCTTGTCACCTTGGCTCTGATACCATGTTGAGAAATGTAGGGCAGCGAGATTAGGTTATTTCTCTTACTTTGATAATTGCTTGTGATATATTTTTACTTAACTTAATTAACTTCTTCTTTCTCTTGATTATATTTAGTGTTCTTATCATCAAACAATTACCAAATCATAAAGAACGATGAGACAAGAGGACACAAGATGTAGGTGTTAAGTTTAGGTATGTTTTATGCTTAGAGCAATTTATTTCAAATTTCACAGTTAGCTCAATATCGTTTCCAGATTAGCAATCACATCAGCATTAAAGTAAACTACAGATAGAATATAAACATAAATCATAGGAGACAAGCCAAGACAAGAGGACACGATGTGGTGCTAGTCAGGGACAAACCCCAATGTGAGGAAGCCCTTGATCAATTCTTCTTATATGTTCTTCAATAGTTCAACAAAGAGAGAGAGAGATAGTACATTTACAACAGAAGTCAACACTTCGACTTATCTAGATAAGAGCATAGATCATCTCTAAGAAGATGATACATGAGATTAGTTGAAGACACGCTGCTTCAACTGATTCTCCAAGGTGACTCGACCTATGTGCTGCATCTCGTCATCGTGCTGCACCCATCATCACAATTCTGGATCTTATGACCATGCTGTACACATCATACTACTGCACCTTATGCTTCACTGCTGTCCCAATGTTTAGCACTGCTGTACCTTGTGCCACTGCTTCACCATGCTGTCACCCATGTGCTTGCTGCACCATTGCTGCTTTGTGTACTTGTTGCACCAAGTACCATACTGCTGTCCCAATGTGCTTACAGCACTATGCTTGCTGCACCTTGTTGTTGTTGCTGTCTCATGTACCATACCACTATGTGCAGCCACCATGTACTTACTGTTGTTGCTGTCCTATTGTGCCACTGCTGCACAATGTCATAGCTGTCCTAATCATTATGGTGTCCCAACATGCTGTTGTCCTAACATGCTGCTGTCCCAACATGCTACTTTCCAATCATTGTGCTGCCCAATGAGTTCGCTGCACCATGTACCTTGTTGTCACATTGTTGTACCATTGTACCATTGTTGTCCCATTGTGCATCATATACCATTGACCATTGCTGTCCCATTGTTGTACCATATGCTGCACCATGTTCCATTCTTGTCACATTGCTGTACCATTGTACCGTTGCTGTCCCATTGTGCACTATGTTGCACTATACTTCCAACTGCCATATTCAAGATGGCTATCTATGGTTCTATGGCCTGCGGCCTAGCACATAACAATGCCAATGTCTTCTCCTCTTAGCGTTTAGGTGACAACAATAAGCTTTCATTAAGACAACAATCTATGACAATCAAAACAACAGTTAGAGAACAACGTTAAGGATAGCTAGAGGTGGCTTCTTTACCTCAGCGTTTGTGTGAGAGCTCCATGACAGAGGGCATTACTTGTGTAGAACTTCTCTTCTAAGACAATGTTTAGGTACCATCTCCATTAGGCAGCGTAGCAGCTAAGATTAGGGCATCTCTCCTCCTTAGACCTGTGGCTAGGGTTTTTGCCTTCATTTCCATGGTTGTATTTAGGACATCTCCATAATTGCGGTTAGGGTCACCCTTGGGACAACGTAGTAGATGAGGGCTTTCTTCCTTGACAACATAGAGGATTATGGTTCACTGCGTCCTAGATCTAGGTCATGCATAGAGTTTCTATGGCATCATCTAGGACTGCGTTTAGGGCATCCTTTTAGGACAATGTTTATCCCTTAGAGATTCTTCTTTCCACTAAAACCCAAAACAGATGGAGAAGAAGAAATCTCAAGAGAGTTGTGTGTACAAATGACTTGCAAGGCACTTGTATTTATATCAAAATGTGGAGCACAAGAGGGGGCAAATTAGTTGCTGGCCGACCTTGACGAATTGTCCCATAACACAAATAAATTCATATCTCCATGAATACTTATTGGAATCGGATAATCTTTAGATCAATCCTACACCTCTTGATGAGAGGGATCCAAGAAAAATATCAGTTGCCATAAATAAGATGACCCACATGGAGTTTGGCCCTAGTTGCCAATTTTAACAATAGATGATCAACCAGGGCCAAAACCTCTCCTCTTGAGAGGAAAACCCACAAGAATTCTTCTCTTCTTATAAAATCTTCCAATGACAAACTCCAAGATCTAAGACCCTTGACAAATACTCCTCCAAGATCAAGTCAACCTTTCTCCTTGATGAACTTTCTCTCCAAGAATTTTGACTCCAGCAACTTCTTCAGTAACTTCGACCTCAACAGTTTATTCTGCAACTTCAACCCAACAGTTTATTCTGCAACTTTGACCCAACAACTTTTTTCTCCAACTTTGATCCAACAGTTTCTTCTGCAACTTTGACTCAATAGTATCTTCTGCAACTTCGACGCATCAGTTTCTTCTGCAACTTCGACCCCAACAACTATCCAGCACTTCGACTTACCCAACAACTTTCCAACACTTCGACTTGCCCAACAACTTTCCGACATTTTGATTTGCCCATCAACTTTAGAAACCCCAACACAAGAAAGAGAGAGAAACCCAAAAACTTCGATCTTTCTTTTCTTCTTTTTTTGTCCTTTTCCAGCTTCTTCCTTGAGGAGATCGATCTTGCTTGTTGTGTCTCCAAATGAGGTCGAGTTCCTTCTTATTTATAGACTTTCTAGGGGTATGAATTGCTTCCTTGAGGCCGACTTGATCTTTGATGTAGGCTGACTTGCTGCTTGCCTGTTGACAAGGTCTTGGAAGTCCGTTGACTCTAATTTTGATTCAAATAACCTTTCTTTACAATATGTACCATGCCCAAAAAGGTCTTCCATACATGACAATGACTCAATTGACTTGTAGACTCAATGACAAGCCCTAGATGTACTCAATGGTTGCTTGACCTAAAACTAAATTTCCCTTGAGCATGAAACCCATGCCTCAAGAATGACAATAATATTTTTTTCTCTTTACAACAAATACATAAAATCATGATTACATATGTCATTATGAAGACCGAACCTAGTTACATATTTCAACATTAAGCACCCAAAAAACGTTGGAAAATAATGCAAAAAATTCATAAGATTGGTCTCTAAAAGAGATGCACCTTCAACTAGTTACTTGAGTTTACAATAGTACTGGATATAAAAGAAATTTGTAGTCACTCCTAAGAGATAAAATGTAAATTATTATCGATACCAAAATGACGAGGAAAGTAGAGGGTAATACCACACCAAGTTTGTTCGATGTAGTAGATGTACTAATCCAACAGACCAAGTGACTATCCTTTGCATGTAAATTAAGCAACACCAAATCCAATCTCAAAGCACCCCAATATTTGCCACACATATGCAATAAAGTTTCCAAGAAATATCTAAAAATCTTTTATATTTAAATCTTCAACGATAGCTCTCTCAAGGATTTAAACCCCTCCAAATGTGTCACGTTGGGCTTCAAGGGTGAGATGCCCCACTAAAATAGTGATAAAGTGATCTAGGTATGGTCTCAAATGTCTAACCCCCTGTTTATAAAGGTGCCAGTGGTCATATTCACTGGAGTGAAGGCTAAAACCATCCATCAAACCTAGATCCATGTGCAAGGAAAGCCAACAATATCATGATCAAGGGGAAGGACCCCATGAAATCTAGCAAAATATCTTATGAGATATGGTACATACCTCAACATGTGTGGCAGAAGAGGTAATGCTCCACTTAGGGTGATGTGTCATCCCCTGACAAACCAAAATATGAGTGCAAAAGTCCTTAAAAAGGCTAGGCGCTTTGAGATAGGTCCCCTCAATTATCCAGCTGCATAAAAATATGTAGAAAAGGAAGGGCGGTCCACAGAAGGATGTTTCATGATTTTCATGTGTCAAAAACATGCCAAATAATCCACAAAGTGCTAGGTAATTCATCACCTAAGCCAAAATGTGACACACATATATAGATTCGTGCTTACCACTAAAGGAAAAGTGTCCTCTAGGTGCATCACCTTTAGAACAACATAGCACAACTATTACAAAGAGCTAATGTCAAAGGATCTATTGAAACTCAAGTTATGTGTTCTAATAGACCTATCCCAAGACCCTCACACACCCACCTTGACCATACATGATCGTAATGAGATACTTAGACTGAGCCATAAGGGCAGGACTTGCCTTGAGATGGAACCCCGAGGGAAGAGCCACGACAAACCACAAGGGTCTAGCGAACCACCTAAGTGAACAAAAAAATACTTTACATAGTTCAATAAGCATGGTATAGTAAAATATACAATTGATACATTGTGACAGCTTTTTGCTCATCATGATAAACCTAGAAGTCCTTTGAAATCATGAAGTCACAACTGATCATGGATCAGTAGGCTCAGATATCTACTAAAAAACGACATGGATCAGGATCAGCTCCGAGGATGGGACAACTGCACAACTGGATTACTCTGATGCAATCTGAGCGGTGAGAGGTTCTATAATGCACATGCACACACCCACCTCTAGTGTCTTCCTTGGTTACAACTTTGGGACTATTCTTGGTGAATTGTAAATGCTTAACTATTTCATGCCATACTATTTCAATTTGCAATAAAATCTGTGTTAAAGCATTTACAATAAGTGAAAGATGGGATTCAAATCCATTGCTAAATTTATGCATAGGGTTTCCAAGGGTGATAAAAGAAAAAAAAGGTCCCAATGCCTTTTAACTTTCTATGATCTATGCTATGCATTGGGTAATTCTGCAGTCAAACTTTCCGAAAGCTCACATTTGCATTATCATTAAGAGTTACTAATATGCAGATACATAACACTTATTGCAACCTTTATACTTTTTCTTTTCCTAGGAGGATCCTCGAGAGTGTTCAAAAATGAAGGGTGCACGTTCTTTTATAGGCATCGGTTCAACCAGGTGAGATTTTTTTATATGGCTACACTTTGAGCATGTAATGTACGAGTTGAAATCATGCTGGTAGATTCTGTTCAGTTTCTTTTATGGCTTGATAAATGAATGTGTTGGTCTTTTAGATAGTGTTGAGAATTTTGAATTCAAAAGTTAAGCGATTTTTGGCCCTTGATAATACAGGCAGCAAAAGCTCTTCCAAGGTTGTCTTCTGAATATGGGTTCATCTGAAGGTTCAAAAAAGAGGCCTGCCCATTCTGTTCCTCTTGATCGTATCCTTACACCCATGCATTGGTTGTGCATGTTACATTCCAGAATTTGTTTTGTAATGTTTCATAACATAGATGTAAATTTCTTTTGTCGCTTCTATATTTCATCGTGATAGTTGTGCTTGAATGATTGCTGAATGTAATTGTGGACATTGTATTATGAACAGTATGAATGAAAAGATATATGGAGACTTTGTGACAACTGAATATGAAAAAGTAGGATAAAAATGATGTATGTTATGATTTGCACTTGATTGTCACATTATGATTGTTCATTGTGCTTAGAATTTTCAGTTTCAGTTTTACCTTGAAACATCACTGATTCACTAATAAATTTTCATATTTTTGGTTACATGACTATGGCTCATTTTGAGATCTAAATTTCATCTTTCTTGAACAAGAAGTTAGATAAAACTTCTGTAATTAGTACTTATTAGATAGGTAACACTATATCTTGATACAGGGCAAGTCAATGTATTTACTATTTAATCATCCTTTCCAGGAGAAATATATGTTACTCAGTCAATAGTGCATTTGCATTACTTGGAATGAGAATGCCTGCCTTGTCTGGATTGGAATAACTTTCTATATTAGTCTGCTTCATTTCTGTTTATATCACTTTTCCATTACATTAGCTTTTTATTTGGCAGGAGACTACAAGGGTACTAGCATATTATGCTATTCCTAGCAAATTGGCCAAATGAACCTTTACACCAAATACAGATTAACTATAGCCAAAAATTTCAGAAAGACAGGATAGGGGTCCTTGAAGACAGTTTAAAAAATGATAATCACTATATTTTCATATTTATGATATCTAGTTACCATGAATTCTTGCTTTGTTCTCTTGGTTGTTTTTGCTTGCAGTTTCAATGAATTTCATCCAGGTATTTTACACTTTTTTCCGTCAACAATTCCATTAGCTCCATATATTCTTTTATTTCTGAGATCAATTCTTTCTCTATCAAGTAGCTTGCTTCTGCCATGTGGAGTCGAACAATATCATGAATATTGCTGGTTATCTTTAACTGGTGGCTTTTTCTTAGTCAATTGTTTTTGTGGCTCTGCAGGTCTTAACAACTTTTGCATATCGAACCTCAGCTCTAAGGAAAACCGTGCAAACATTATATCTTTTTTATAATGTTCACTACAAACCACCTCTCATTTCTCAAATTTTCAATCTTTCTTTTTACTGTTAGATACCAAGTGGTGGCACCTACAAAACTAAAATGCAAATGAAGACTATCCAAACTGTAGGTAATGACAGTCATCATTGAAATGCAACTCAACAATGTTCTATCTTATCTTCTAAGTTTGCTGTGGAATGATGACATCCACAAAATTGATATGTTGAAAAGGATTGCCTAGTGCAAGGCAATTACACTTGGAGAACGTAAAAGCAAGAAAGGATTGCTTGTTGCGTGATAGTCACTCCCACAAAAAATTGAACTGCAGAGAAAAACTTAATTGTCTTGTGATAAGGGGTTAGCCATTTCTGCGGAATTCAATTACAAAAAGAGACTTTTCATGGTGATGACATGGACAAAACTAAGATGCCATTTAGTCCTGACTATTGACAATTAAAATGACATCATGTTTTGACTATGATTCTCCATCAATCATCTTATATACAATGCCCTTGATCTATTTAGATGTTGGTATCGTTTTAGAGCAGATTTAACTTCCACATTGGCTTGCTGCTTCTACTTTATCCAGTTTTATCCCAACAACTCAATTAGATTGGTCATTTTCCATGTCATGTTCAAGTATTTATCTGCTTAGATTTTAGGGATCACATCATGTCCAACATCCTTTCTCATTCTTTCCCAAAAGGTTGATTCTAAAAGACATGATGAAATCCTATTGGAAAGCTGTCATTGGGGACCTTAAGATGTTTTATGTCCCTTGGTCATCTTCCACAACTTCTTGTTTTATCTCTGTAAATTTTCATCTTTTTCTTTTGGCCTCTTCTTTGAGGCTTGTTGGTTGCTTGATACTCTTGTTGGTTCCATTATCTCTGGAGCATTTTCTTTTTGTGTGCAATCACTGCAGATGTCCATAATTGCAACATGATCTAAATCCAAATGAGTCATTGACAAAAGTCCATGCCTGGATCCTAAGAATATCCTATGCCTTGGTTATTGTCTTTTGGAATTAGGTTCTTCGAGTCCACGTGTCTTTAGGAAGCCATACTATCTTCCGAAGTGTGTTAAATATTCAATATTTCCCAAAACTACCTCCTTTGAGGTTGAGTAGTCTTTCCCACCCATTTATGGTAGAAAATAAAGTTTGATACATATTGGTGTTAATTTGGCAGCTTAGGGATAAGTTCCCTCCTTTGGACAACCTTCCTCATCCAGAGAAGACCCTCTTTGCCCTTGGAAGAATTTAATCTGGTCAAGGATTTTTATTTTTTTAATGTGAAAACCCAAAACTGCTAAGAAATCTCACTATTGGGGACTTTGGGGATTATTAGTTGTAAATAATTTTTAGTGAATGCCAGCAATTTACTTTGCTCATAGGCATAATTTCCATATAGTTTTCACAATGCCCATTTCCGTAATTCGAGTATAATCATACCATGGAAGCTTAGGCCTTAGGGACAAAAACTTCAGAGAGAAATGAATGCCAACCCTCTTTGAATGCCCAAAACTATGGGATATATTTGTGTGCCAATAATAAACCACTTATCTTCATGGAAAGTACACATTTTTCTTTTGCCCACTAATTCCAAGGTCATAATATTTAGGAAAAGATAAAGCAAAGGACTTAGGCTTATGAAGAAAATAATATCATCTTTCTTTGGCCCCTTTGATCTCTCTAAGCTATGTTTATTTCTTGTCTTGTGGAATCACAACTTCCCATTTTTTTGTCCTTCTCCATCTGCAGCCCTACAATGTATCTTTTTAATATGATTCCGAGTATCATATTACATTTTACATGGTTAGACTTTTATCCATTCATCATGTACACAAATACATTACTGTTTTGGGGATCATTCCCCTCCCCCTAGATTTTGCACACTTCATAATCCCATGTCCCTTCTTTAGGGATGTAGTAGGTCTATTGGACATTCCTAAGCATTGTGACCTTCCTATCCAATATACATATTAGTTGCACGTGGAAGGTTTTTTTTTGCTTCTACCCATATCAAAGTTCAGTTAATGGCATGGTTATGATCATGCATATGCTTTTTCCTTTATGACATATGAAACACATTATGCACTTTTATGGTAGTAGGCAATGCAAGCATGTATGCAACTTGTTTTATTCTTTCCAATTTTTCAAATGGACAATAGTATTTGGCCATTAGCATGGTGTAGCTTCCTAACTTCAATGAACTTGTCTCCGGCTTCACTTTCAACAATACATGCTCCCAACTTTAAATTCTCTTGGTATTCTACCTTTATTTGCATAACTCTGCATTTGTTCTGTGTTATCTTTAAATTTTGACTAAACCTTAACCACTTACTCCTCCATTTCTTTGAATAATTGTGGCCCAAGTACTATTCTGTTTGCTGTATTGTCCAAACTAATTGGGGTGTTACATTTTTTGCCATATAAAACTTCAAATGGAATTGGTTTTAGTGAAGCTTGATATCCACTATTGTAGGCAAATTCAATTAAATGCAAGTAATCCTTCCACTTGGATGGCTTGTACATCACATACATCCTTAACATGTCTTCAATTATTTGATCAACTTGCTCTGTTATAGTCCATCTACTTGTGGATGATGTGCTGTACTAAAATTCAAATTTGTACCAAAACCTTTTAACAATCCTTTCCAAAGGTTTGAAGGAAACTTTAGATCATTGTCTAAAACAATTGCGTTAGGTACTCCATGCAATTTGACAATCTCTTCCACATAAATTTTTGTGATATGAGTTGCTTTACAACTGAATTTAATTGGAATGAGGTGAACAACTTTTGTTAATTTGTTTATCACTACCATTATTGAATCTGTTTCCTTCAGCAACACGGTAATAAAATAAATGGTTATCACTTCCCGTTTCCACTCCAAGATCGACAATGGTTGTAGAAAACTTGCTAGACATCTATGCTTAATGTTTACTCTTTGGCATTCAACACACCTGGTTATGTAATTAACAATACCCATTTTCATTTGTAGCCACAAGTATTGACTTTTTGCTACTACATTTGTCTTTCGGTATCCATGATGTTCAACATATGGAACATTATTCATTTCTTCCATGACCAGTTTCCTTAATTTGTAAGAGTTAGGGACATACACTCTTTTTTGATACATAATAGTGACATCTTCTTCCAACTTATAATCCCTTTTACGTATAGGTAATGTTGATTTGAAATAAGAATCAATGTTGCTAACATCCCGATTTTATCGTGATTTTTGGCCTAGCCGATGTTTGTCAATTTTTACCAATATTTTGGTGGTATCTTAATTTCGCTGATGTTTATTTTTGCCTATTTTTTTCCTGATTTTTATGATATTTTGGTTTTCTAGACCCTTGTCGATTTTATCCCAATGCCAATGTTTGTGGCATTGATCAGAATTGCTAAAATTTTATTTTGCAAACATGATTTGGGCATGCTCATGGTTGTAACATGCATTGCATGTATGTTTTGGATGAGTGCATCAACAACCTTGTTTTCCTTCCCTTTGATATGTTTAATATAAAAGTCATATTTACTAAGAAATTCCAAGCATCTCGTTTGCCTAGAATTTAAAAGTGTTTGTTCAAAAATTAGTATTATGAACCACTATGGTCTGTCCTTAACTCAATTTTTCTATCCATTAAATAATGTCTTCACATCTTTAGTGCAAAACTATTGCATCAAACTCTGTGGCATAACAAATTACATGTCCATTTTGAGTAAGAACACCAAGTCCTTTTTTGCAAGCATTTCTATATACCACAAAATCCTTGTTTGTATTAGCGATTTTGAGAATAGGTGCACTAGTAACCAATTCCTTTAATAGTTGGAAACTTTCTTCACACTTTGGTGTCCATTCAAATTTAATACCTTTTTTACTATAAAGATGTAAGGTGATGAGAATTTTGGAGAATTCTTCTATAGATATTTTGTACTATCTAGCAAGCCCCATGAATGAACTTACCTCTATTATATTCTTAGGAGATAGCCACCCTCTGATAGATTCAATCTTTTGTTGATCTTCTAATATTCCTTTCTTTGAAATTATGTGTCTTATCTCTTGGTGCCCCTAACTGATGAGAGCACTAGAAAGGACATATTCCATTGAACAATATTTGGTCAAGGAGCTTGGAGAATGTGGTAATGAAGTCTCATGGCATCCTACATGTACATGGCTAGACATCTCTAGTTTGAATATTGAAAGAAATTGGAGAGGCTATGGGTCCCCTTGAAAAAACAATGAAATATCTCGTGGATCTCATAATAAAGTGCACACCAAAAGATGAAATGTTGCTTAGTCTTACTCTATTAGAGATGGCACAACTGGGAGATCTTATTTGATCGGTCAATCTAGTGGTCGTTCTCAATTGGTAGTCTAAGAGCCAATTTTGAACCGTCCCAAGGGGATTTGAAGGGCATGCATCTAATGGAAAAGCATGTAATGGGGCCGAACATTGAGTCCATCCCTCATCACATGAAGTCAAGATATAAAGCCATCTTTGGACATAACCCACCCTAAGGATTTATCCAAGTGGCCTGCACATATATCCTGTAGATATCCTTAGATGATTTTATTTATTTCTTGTTTGATTGGTAAGAGGTGGTTTTGTGCAGATAGGGAATATCTGCATGGAGTAAGCTAGTCCATCATAATACCAACCAAAGTAAGGAAATTTGAGACTCCAATGTACCAACACCACGATATAGTCAAAGGACGAGTTGTTGCAATGGACTCTAATGAACAATAAGCCAAGTACAGTTACCGCTCATGCCCTTTGCTGTATCAACGAAGATTTGAACATGGTGGAGAAAAGAGATGAGACCAACCATTGTCTCAAGTCAGGAGGGGTGAACTCCGAACTCTACAAGAATGAAGGGGTGAGGAATTGTATGCTTGCATTGGATGATGTGGTGAAGGGGGATGACCTATACACTTTCTATTGAAGATCAATCAGGCTCTAGTAAATTAGGTTCCCAAACCTCATAAGCATATAGAATTGTGGGCTAGACAAAGGTAGTCAATGAGTGACATCTTGGTTGATATGTTTTGAAAATGATTTTAGAAACATCACCTCTCATGAAGGGACAAGGACTTGTTATTCCTCTTTCTAGTAGGGGTGTCCCCAGTTTTTTTTAACAAAGGATCACACCAGTTTGGCGCAAATGTGTGCAACTTTTTGCCTTATGAAGCCAAATGGGATGATATGTACAAGTGTTGGCTATGTGGTATCCTAGATCCCCTCAAGTGGATGGCCATGGCCGGTCCTTTTAGTTCCCATCCTCATTGCCTTTGGGTCTATGGTACTTATGTATTGATCACCCCCTGGTGGGTTGTAATCCCTTGCCTTGATGGACATTTAATGTCTTGGGTAAGAATTGGATGTCTTGGAGGGGGATCTACTTGGACACATGATTTATGGGAGCCCTTAGTTACTTATACTTATTATCATGTAAGGATGGAAAAACCCACATATAGCACACCTATTTTAATCCCCACATGGACCCTTTTTTCTTATGTACGTGCACCTTGCGATGATTCGTGTTTGTCATTATTTTCCATAACAGTACCACAATTCACAATGCATTTTTCACTCATCAAGACACACATCACGTTCTCCAAGGCAAGGAAAGAGCTCCATTGCACTCTCCTAGGCAAGCCAAGTCATCTCCAAGCAAAATAATTCTAAACAACTTCTTCAAAATGCATTTTCAAGCATTATAACATCAAAATAGGGCCAACTTCTTTTGGAAGGTAGCCGTGGGGGTCAACTGTGGTAATGTGGCACCTTTTATGAGTAAAGCAAAGGTCATGCCAGGAAAACTTCTATGTACCATGCCTAAGTCTACAAATAAATGATGCATCAAAAGTTCAAATTAGTTAAGATCAAAGCCTAAATAAAAGAGTCTCGTGATGTCCCCTAACTTGAAGCCTTTGTTGTAAGTTTGTAAATGTGGTCAAGTATGATTGTGTCATAACTTTAAATACTATTTTGGAACTAGTTTATTTGTGTGATAGATTGATAAAGGTTGAGTGCAAATCTTGTTTTTTATTTTGCTGTTAATAAAAATAAGGAGTATGGAAATTAGTGTAGAAGTTACATCTAGTTGAAAGAGATAAAGGATGCAATTTAATGTTGGTTAATAATTACCCATTTATTAAGTCGTAGGCATCTAATCTGAATGATTGGATTAATTATAATTATGGATATGATTGATCCATAATTTCCCTAAAAGACAGGATGTTGTCTTTAAATATGGGAAGTAAAACTCATAAATGAGCTAGTAACTACCTGCCACTTGTGGTGTGAGGTGGAGGTAGTTACCAACTGCCAAATGATTGGTAGAGGCTAATTTACTTTTGTCTGTTGAAATTGTAACTAGGTTTGGTCTTCATAATGTATATTTATCATTATGATTTTGTAAAAGAGTAAAAAAGAATAAAAGAGTCAAAAAGAATATATTTGAGTCAAAAGAAAATTAGTTTATCTTGTCCCATTTGGACATTTAAAAGAAAAAGAAAATTTGAATTTTTAAAGCATGTTTTTGTCTCCAAATTGACTAAGGTGCAGAGGCAGTTCAAGTAGCGTACTAGTAATTAATTTTTGGGACCCACTTTACTTGAAGTTTTAACATTGCCATTAATTGTTTTAGGATTTTTGAGAGGGTTTCCAACCTCATCGGTCTTATGTTAAAAGTAGAATTTCACATCCTATTCAAAATTTAGCGGACTTTACAGATTTCAAAATTTCATGATTATTTTCATTAGATTCTATAATGTATGAAGGTATGGTATTGGTATTTAATCATGAACGCCAAGCCCTTTATGTACCTCGATGTTAGTGATATTGCTTGATGGACTCCTCTATCATGGCCTTAGCAAAAATGTACCTTTCACTCAAACCAAAATCATGGATCAGGCATGCTAGGATTTTCGTACCATATTTTAAAGCTTTGATTAGGTAGTTTCATCAAAATTGGGTGGTGTTGACTAATGTCCCTAAAGGACTGAGGTAGAGGCAAAGGGTGATACTAATGTTGAGGATCCCAATATAAGTGATGGTGGAACATTGTGTCATTTATTTTTGTCATTTAAATGTCTTGCTCATTTATTCATAGTTATTTCTTTCCAAGTTTCAATCTATATGTGCATGTTTCCTCATTTCCAAATTTTTGGGGGGTTACATTTCCAGTGTGTCTCTGTTTCAGAAATAAGTACCTATTTCCCAATATCATGCAACTTAGGTTCTAGACATAAAATGATTGGACAATTCATATTCTCTTTAATACCAATGCCTATTGATCTGTGGCTTAACACCCGGTTGGTCCATGATTTCTTTTTAAAGAGCATGGAGAGTTATTGCTAACAATCAATTGTGATAAACTCTCTTGTACATTTTTTTTTAAAAATTATCTTTATTAATTATTTTTTGCATTAATAAAATTGCTTCAAGTGGCCATGTTGGATGGGGTTGTGGACCCTTTCACTCATAAAGGGTTTTAGCCATGTAAAAATCAATGTTCCATCGAGTTTTTGGGACAGGGAAAATGCGGGAGCGATGATATGCAGAAGGGGGATGTATATAAGAAACCCCAAAATTCAGGGAAATTTTGGGGAAACACAGGGATGTCAGAGCCATAAAAATTACAATATTATTCAAAATTTAGTATATAAAAATAAAAAATAAAATCCCAACAATATGTCAATAACTACGTTAGAAAATAGTAAATCTTAATTATGAAATGTACATTTAAATATAATCATCATTTTGTATTAGACTATTATGAATCATAATTATCATTTGACATTTTTGCAATCATCAATGTAAAATTATAAATCTAAAAGTAAATTACTAAATTGAATTCATCATTTAACATTATGCAACTTTCCATCTAATTCATCATTTGGCAATGGGCATTAATATTATGCAAGATACACATAAATTAATTTAATCATTTGATAATTGAAATTACACAATGCACATCGAAAGTAAATTCATCATATGACAAGACTTTATGCTAAAGTGTAAAATAGCCAATAGAATACTAAAATAAAAGTAAACATAGAAAGCAGTGGAATACTAGTAAATTTCTTAAAAAGTACTAAATAATAAATCGCAGCTCCAATCTAGTGGCTCCAAGTCACATAATGAAAATCGCAACTCCAATTCGACATCTCCAAGTCACAAAATGAAAATTGTAGCTCCAAATGTCTCAGGCCCCCAGCGGATGGTAAATCCCAATCACAACAAATTGCAGATGGAAAATGTCGAGCGATAGTAGAAGGAAAATGTTGGGTGACAAGGTAAAATTGTAGGGTTAATGAGAAATGAATGAGGCATGTGAATGATTATGTTTTAAACTTTTAATTTATCCTTTAGTTTTCATTTTTTTTTAATTATATTGAAATTTGTAATCTTTTTGTTTTTAATTGTTATTAGTAATAAAATTTGGGCCCACATAGGGTGATGCTTTTCATCACTAGGAAATATCCCCCCCGAGTTTCTCCCAAAAAGGGGATGTGGGGAAACATTTCCCCGCGAATTTCCCTTTCCCAGGAGCGTGGGGGAGCAAGTAAGCGCGTCCCCCACCCTGGGGGGTGCGTCCCTGTGGAACATTGGTAAAAATATTGGTGTTATGATCTATGATCTAGTTGCGTGAGTGGTTATTGAAGGTGTTTGACTTGTATAGGAATACCTTGTTTTTGCAAACATGGTATCAAAGCTCGTTTGAAGAGCTACTATTGTTGTTGATCGAGTTCTTGAATTGTGTTGTTGTATTTATGACTTTTGTTGTTTTCATACATTTATGGCCTGAACAAACTATATTATTGGCTTCAAAGCATTGCTTTTAGTTGAGAACGTTTTTTTTTTAATCCAGAAAGGTGTTTGTTTGCTTAAGATATGTCTTTTTTGTTAGATTCCGAGGTATACAATTCTAATATGCCCTCTATAAAATATTTTTATAGTTCATATTTTGGTTTCTTATTTTAATTCTTGGTTTTCTATTCTTTCCAATCTGTGAATGCTCTTTACCCTACGCTTTATGTGATCTTTATAAATCATAGATAGAGTAGAAAATGTTTTTGTTTGTGCGTATGCTCTTTGTTGTGCTCTTAGTGTGATCTCGACAAATCAAGATCATAGAGAAAACCTGCATCTTTTAGGTAAGCTAATTGAGATCTAATCCCATTGTTGTGAGTTTTGGATTTTTTTTTTGAAACTGTTGTTCGTTTTTCAATAAACATGTTTTTTTTGGCAAGTGTGCATTTCAATGCAATGTGCCAACAACAACAACAACATCACCCCAATCCTTCTTCATTAGTATTTTTGTGTTTCGCACTAACTCACTTGTTAAAAATTACTTTACTTGATAATGAGGTCTTGAGTTCAAATCTCTTTTGTTAAGTTATGTTTTAAAAATGTTCATCCAAACTCAAGTTATTTCATATTTCTTTTGTAAGGTGTATTTCACTTGTACTGTGAAAGTGAATCACTATAAATAATTTTAATATTTTTTTAATTATTTTTTGCATGCAACTCTCATTATAAGATAATTTCATCAGAAAGTGATTTTCACTTGTTTTATAAAATTGCGCCGCTTCAAAAAGTTACTTATTTGTACAAGTAAGCTTATAGGCAAAGCTACTTAGGGAAAATATTGTTATATCTTGATAACGTTGATCACGATGTGGTCCAACTTCTACTTACCACATGGCTCTTTGTTAATATTAATGCCTTTTTTTAAAAAGGGCATAACTTTCGCATTCGATGTCTGTTTTTAGTGACATTTATTTGAAAACAACCTAATTTTTTGAGAGCTTTCCACCCAGAAAGTTAGTTTCAGTTTTTCAATCCATATTATCTACATATTTTTTCAAGTGAACTTTTGCTTACCAATACTAACTATTTCTCATGGAAATCTCACTTGGAGGATATACTTAAATAGTGTATCACATTTCTTTGGGAAAAGAAAAAGCCCTCATTGATGCTGATAAGAAAGACAAATGGGATAATGAGAATGACAAAGCACATGGATTAATTGGAATGTTCATTTCTTCTGATCCACGATTTCATCTTCAAGGAATCAATGACCCAAACGAAGATAAACTCTTGCATATTCAACTGATCAACATTGCAGGTACATCTAATAAGGTCTTAGTGGCGCAACAAAATGTTAAAACCAAGCATCCAAAGAAGCAACATCCTTGCAACCATAATCATAACAAGGGTCCCAAACATTTAAACATGAAACATGTGTTGTTTGTCTTCCTACACATCCATGATATTGAAATCCCCATAGACAAGCTATTGGGATTTAATGAGTTCATGAACTATCCAACACTAGAAAAGGGTTCTCCTTTGTGTCCTAAACATTATTGAAGGCATATATATTTGTTAGGCCCAATATGTGTTTTTTGAAGTTCAAAATAATTCAAACTGGCCTCTAAACCTGGTCGAGACAAAAGGGGCATATTGGGGTGACAACAAGGTTTCCACCCACCTTTCCTTTCTTTGTAGACATGGATAAAGTTGTGGCATTAAGGAAAATATAAATTAAGGAAATTTTTAACATAAACCTATAATGCTTTACTTTCTATATGAACAATATCTTCAAATTTTGAAATTTGGTCTTACCCTTATAGAGACACAAAACATAATATTTTTATAGGGATCAAAATTGTGAAAATTTGTCTAACCTTGAATCCTATTGCAACAACCAATGTTAATTCTTCTAGTTGTTAATTCAATTAAATAATTTACTTGCTATGTGCTACGACAAATATTGAATTAAAAAGACTGCAACCTTTACAAATAAAATACTGTGGAA
Source organism: Pinus taeda (assembly GCA_000404065.3). NCBI lineage: Eukaryota > Viridiplantae > Streptophyta > Pinopsida > Pinales > Pinaceae > Pinus > Pinus taeda. The sequence continues at coordinate 498,089 of APFE031720216.1, forward strand.
TAAATAAAAATGTTGGAAGAAATAGATGCACACATACAAAATACACCGTTATTTTTGGACTAAGTCGCCAGAAAATCCTAACTCAGGAAAATCGGTGCAACAATTGAGGGTTTTAATATTATGCAGTAGTGAAAATCTGAGTACAAACTATGGATGCCCAAACAGGCTATCCAAATAGAGGAAAACTGGCAAAAATAACTAGTGAGGAAAATTCCTCTCCACAGGCGATTCGACACGGACCTTAGTGAAAAATTGAGTCATCCCTTGTTACCTCTGCGCAGTCTTTGTGTTAGCCTATGCAGTCACTGTGTCCCTCTAGCTCGGAATTGTGTCCCTTTAGCTTGGAACTCCGTCACCTCTCGCTGTCTCGTCGGCTGCTGTCTGGGAAACTGATTCTTCCAGCGTCTGGAACCTCTATCCAACTTTTGACACTGAGTCTCGACTTCTACCCAGCAAAACAAAAATCTCCTCTAGAGGGCTCTGCACTGCTTCACTGTGGCAATCTCTGCCTCTCTGCAATGTACTTGCCGGATTTGGAAAATTTCCTCCGACTTCACTATCTCTGCCCCTCTCTCATTGCTTCAACCTCACTAAATCACTTCCAACAACACACAACTACTACTCTGGAAATCGATTTCTTAGCAAACTCGAATTTTGCATGTATGTTCTCCAAGCCCCATAGACTTTCTTCTTATAATCCTTCGTTGAGACTTCAATGACCAAAACTAGATCTTTATCTATGGCTTGGATTAACTAGAAGTCGATAAGTGTGAGTTTCTAGAAGATTCACACCATAACTTAATTAATTATGATTAATTAGTCATATTCCCAATTATGATTAATTAGTCATATGCCCTAAGTTTAGACTTAGGAAATATTTAAAAAAGGACTATTAATCTAATCAAGTCATCTCTCGGTGGAATTTCCAGAAACGATTTATGGGTTTTGGAGATCTCATGTATTCTAACCTCTCCACAAAATTTCGTGGCTAGAACACATCTGATGCTACAAAACTAACACTCCCTCTTAGAGAGGACTGTGTTCTAGTGCTGCAACCCACTGAAACAACACCCTGTTTCTGTATAATCTCCTATCACACTGCTAATGTTTGGGTATTGCAGCCCACCAACCACTGCGCAACTCTGATATGCGTTGCATCTGTGTTGCTACTAACTCTGCTGAACTATTGTCAACATTGCATCTGCACTGCAACTCCCTCTCTTGCAACTGTTGCAACTGTAACATCTGCAACTGAAAACCATCCTAAACACTGCATCAACTGTGATCAATATGATACATCTGTCACCCGAGTATTTGACTGCTGCTAGTATTTGCGCTGTCACTGAGGTATCTGCGTTGCTACTAACTCTGCAATGTGCCAATTGCACTACTGCCAACTCTGCACTGAGCTCCCGAACATTTGACTGCAACTAGACTCCTAATCTGTCACCTTGACATCTGACTGCATCTACTATCACTGATCCATCTTGCTACTGAAATATTGTGGGCTCCTGTAGCAAGGTTCTAATTCAAGAGGTGGACCTCCTCAAGAATCTTGTCCATTTGTAGCACTTTGAGGCTACAAAACCAAATCACCCCATTTGACTCCTGGGGGGTATGTCAACAAACATGGCAAAGTCTTCCTCTAGCCTAGAGGACAACGTATCGATCTCTGTTGATGCTGCTTGCTGGTCCTTCTTCTCCTCCTTGTCCTTCTTCCTGAGAGGACATTAAGTGCTGTAGTGGCCAAGCTCACCACATTTGAAGAACTTGACCTTTGACAAGTCCTTCTTTCGTTGCTCCCCTTGTCCTTGATTGGGACCCTTTGATGCGAGGGCCCCATTCTCCTCCTCCTTCACCTGGTTCGGTCCACTTCTACTGCCACTGATGGAGCTCTTCATTGAGTCTCGCTTCAACTCCTCCTGTTGCAAATCAACCCACAACCTACCCCATCTTGGCAAGGTTTCTTTTGCCCAAAATGCTTTGGATGAATACTTGCCACTCCTTAGAGACACTGTTGAGTTACAATCGTACTAGCTCTTTGGCTTGAGGTGCTGCTCCAACAACTAACAGCTGATCTCTGATCTCCTGAATCCTGTTGAGGTAGGGGTCTATGTGTTCCCCTTTCTGCATCTTAGTGCATGTTAACTTATCCTCGAAGTACATCTTCTGCTGCTCGGAAAGTGCCTTGGTATAGCGTGGAAAGTGTATCCCACATCTCCTTTGCCGTTCCTTGGTCCGCTATTTGTGATACAATGTGATCTCGAACACCGTCAAGAATCAACCTCTTTGCCCTTGCCATCTCCCTTCGGTATTCCTTCAATTGATCTACATCTTGGGGAATAGCTACCACTGCATCAATATATGGTGTAAGGCCATATTCATCCAGAAGGAAGGACATCCTTGCCTTCCAGATGACATAGTTGGAATTACTGTCCAACTTGTCCTGAGCTCGAAGTCCGACAGTAGCTATCTCAACAAATGCTGAAAATATCCTCTTCTCGTCTGCTCAACTATTTGCACTCCCTTCTGGAGTGGGAAACTTTGCACACATTGATTGCTAATTTGTAGGGGAAATCAAACTTCTTGAGACTAGAAGTTCCCTGAGGAAAATTTTCCCTCAGTGTGTGCTCTTTCTTCCTCTTGACGCTATTTTGCATTAGTAACTGTTGCAAAATACTACGTCTAGCTAGAGATCTACTGTGCAAGGAAAATACTGGCTACTTCCTCTGCCTCTGATAATCCTCGAACTGGAGAAATCTGATTTCTCTATTGCTGTCTCAAAGAAATCGATTTTTCCTCAAGAAATTGACCCTCTTGGCCAAGAAAATGCGCTGCATCTCAGGGTTTCAAACTATTTGCTTTTATACAAAGTTACGAAATTCCTCTTCCCTTCTGTTACTGAGCTCTCGGGCTTATAATTTGCGCTCTAATACCATGTGAAAATTTGGCTAACCCCGAATCCTATTGCAACAACTGATGTTAATTCTTCTAATTGTTAATTCAATTAAACAATATACTTGATGTGTGCTACGACAAATATCGAATTAAATACACTGCAACCTTCACAAATAAAATACTGCAGAATAAATAAAAACACTCGAAGAAATAGATGCACACACACAAAATACACTTTTATTTTTGGACTAAGTCCTTGGAAAAACCCAACTCAGGAAAATCGGTGCAACAGCTGAGGGTTTTAATATTATGTAGTAGTGAAAATCGAAGGACAAACTATGGATGCCCAAATTGGCTAACTATACAGAGGAAAACTGGCAAAAATAACTAGTGAGGAAAATTCCTCACTCCACAGGGGATTTGATACTGAAATCAACTCGAAACTGTGCCGTCCCTTGCTACCTCTGCGCAATCTTTGCATCAGCCTACGCAGTGACTGTGTCCCTCTATCTCGGAGCTGTGTCACCCCACACTGTCTTGTCAATTGTTGTCTGTGAAACTGATTCTCCTGGCTTATGGAACCTCTATCCAGATTTTGGCACCGAGTCTCAACTTCTCCCCTGCAAAACGAAAATCTCCTCTAGAGGGCTCTGTGCTGCATCTACGCTACCTCACTGTGGCAATCTCTGCCTCTCTGCAATGTAATCGTTGAATTTGGAAAACTTCCTCTGACTTCACTATCTCTGCCCCTCTCTCACTGCTTCGACCTCGCTGAATCACTTCCGACAGCACACAATTGCTACTCTGAAAATCGATTTCTTAGCAAAATCGAACTCTGCAAGTGTGTTCTCCAAGCCCTATCGATTTTCTTCTTATAATCCTTCGTTGAGACTTCAACGACCAAGATTAGATCTTAATCTATGGCTAAGATTAACTAGAAGTCGATCTATGTGAGTTTCTAGAAGATTCACACCATAACTTAATTAATTCTGATTAATTAGTCATATTCCCTAAGTTTAGACTTAGGAAATATTTAAAAAACGACGAATAATCTAATTAAGTCATCTCTAAGTGGAATTTCCAGAAACGATTTCTGGGTTTTGGAGATCTCATGCATTTTATCCTCTCCACATAATTTCGTGGCTAGAACACATCTAATGCTACAAAAAATAACACTCCTTATCGAGGAATGTGTTCTAGTGTTGCAACCCACTGAAACAACACCTTATCTCTGCATCATCTCCTGTCATGCTGTTGATGTTTGGTTGTTGTTGACTATCAACCACTGCGCAACTCTGATATGCATTGCATTTGTGTTGCTGCATACTCTGCTGAATTGCTGTCAACACTGCATCTGCATTGCAACTCCCTCTCCATCTGCTGTTGCTGCAACTGCAACATCTGCAACTGAAAAGCATCCTAAACACTGAATCAACTGTGACCAGTATGATAAATTTGTCACTCGTGTATCTGATTGCTGCTAGTATGTGCATTGTCACTGAGGTATTTGCACTGCCACTAACACTGCACTGTGCCAATTGCGCTGCTGCCAACTTTGCACCGCGCTTCCCAACATCTGAGTACAACTAGACTCTGCATCTGACTACATGTACTGTCACTGATCCATCTTGCTACTGAAATACTGTGCGCTCACGTAGCAAGGTTATGATTCAAGAGGTGGACCTCCTCAAGAATCTTGCCCATCTGTAGCACTCTAGGGCTAAAAAACCAAATCACCCCATTTGACTCCTGGGGGTATGTCAACAAACACGGCAAAGTCTTCCTCTAGCCTGGAGTAGAGTCTATCGATCTTTGCTAATGCTGCCTGTTGGCCCTGCTCCTCCTTGTCCTTCTTCCTGAGAGGACACTGGGTGCTGTAGTGGCCAAGCTCACCACATCTGAAGCACTTGACCTTTGACAGGTCCTTCTTCTTATTTCGCTGCTCTCCCTATCCTTGACTGGGACCCTTTGATGTGAGGGGCACATTCTTCTCCTCCTTCACTTGCTTTGATCTACTGCTACTGCCATTGATGGAGCTCTTCACTAAATCTTGCCTCAACTCCTCCCGTTGCAAATTGGCCCACATCCTGTCCTATCTTGGCAAGGTTTTTTTGCGCAAAATTCTTTTGACGAATACTTGCTACTCCTCGGAGACACTGTTGAGTGGCATCTGTACTAGCTCTGTGGCTTGAGGTGCTTCTCCAACAATTGACAACTGATCCCGGATCCCTTGAATTCTGGTGAGGTAGGGGTCTATGCGTTCCCCTTTCTACATCCTGATGCATCTCAATTTCTCCTCCAAGTACATCTCCCCCTTGCTCAAAAGTGTCTTGGTGTAGCATGGAAAGTGTATCCTACATCTCCTTGGCTATTCCCTAGCCCGCTATGTGTGATACAATGTGATCTCGAACACTGTCAAGAATCAACCTCTTTGCCCTCACCATCTCTCTTCGGTATTCCTTCAGCTGATCTGCATCTTGGGGAATAGCTACCACTGCATCAATATATGGCTTCAGGCCATATTCATCCAAAAGGAAGGACATCCTTGCCTTCCAGGTGACATAGTTGGAAGCATTGTCCAACCTGTCATGATCTCGAAGTCCAGCAGTGGCCATCTCAACAAATCTCGACAATATCCTCTTCCCTTCTGCTCAGCTATTCGCACTTCCTTCTGGAGTGAGAAACTTTGCACACAATGACTGTTGATTTGCAAGGGAAATCAAACTCCTTGAGACTAGAAGCTCCTTGATGAAAATTTTCCCTTAGTGTGTGCCCTTTCTTCCTCCTGACGCTATTTTGCACTCCCAACTGCTGCAAAATACTGTCTAGCTAGAGATCCGCTCTGCAAGGAAAACACTGGCACTTCCTCTACCTTTGGTAATCCTCGAACTGGAGAAATTTAATTTCTCTGTCGCTCTCTCAGAGAAATCGATTTTTTCCTTAAGAAATTGATCCTCCTGGCTAGGAAAGTGCGTTGCCTTTGAGGTTTTTGAACTACTACTTACACAGAGCTATGAAATTCCTCTTCCCTTTTGCTACTGAGCTCTTCGACTTGCAATTTGTGCTCTGATACCATGTGAAAATTCGGCTAACCCCGAATCCTATTGCAACAACTGATGTTATTTATTCTAATTGTTAATTCAATTAAACAATTTACTTGCCATGTGCTACGACAAATATCGAATTAAATACATTGCAACCTTCACAAATAAAATACCGCGGAATAAATAAAAACACTGGAAGAAATAAATGCACACACACAAAATACATTGTTATTTTTGGTCTTAGTCCCTGGAAAAACACAACTTGGGAAAACCGGTGCAACAACTGAGGGTTTTAATATTATGCAGTAGTGAAAATCCGAGTACAAACTATGGATGCCCAAACTAGCTATCCAAACAGAGGAAATCTGGAAAAAATAACTAGTGAGGAAAATTCCTCACTCCACATGGGATTCGACACTGACCTCAGCTCGAAATTGAGCTGTCCCTTGCTACCTTTGCGCAGTCTCTGCGTTAGCCTACACAGTCACTGTGTCCCTCTAGCTTGGAAATGTGTCGCCTCTCACTGTCTTGTCAACTGCTGTTTGCGAAACTGATTCTATCTAGCTTCTAGCTTTGAGTCTCAACTTCCCCCACCAAAGTGAAAATCTCCTCTAGAGGGTTGTGCGTTGCCTCACTGTGGCAATCTCTGCCTCTGCAATGTACTCGCCGGATCTGGAAAACTTCCTTCGGCTTCACTATCTCTGCCCCCTCTCTCATTTCTTTGACCTCACTGAATCACTTCCGGCAACACAATTACTACTCTGGAAATCGATTTCTTAGCAAAATTGAACTCTGCAAGTGTGTTCGCCAAGCCCCATCGACTTTCTTCTTATAATCCTTTGTTGAGACTTCAATGACCACGATTAGATCTTTATCGATGGCTAGGATTAACTAGAATTCGATCCATGTGAGTTTCTAGAAGATTCACACCATAACTTAATTAATTCTGATTAGACTTAGGGAATATTTAAAAAACGATTAAAAATCTAATTAAGTCATCTCTAGGTGGAATTTCTAGAAACGATTTATGGGTTTTGGAGATCTCATGTATTCTAGCTTCTCTGGAAAATTTTGTTGCTAGAACATGTCCAATGCTACAAAAGCTAACAAAAACAACCCTTACCATCTATGATGTGACCTTCATTAATAAAGGGCAACGATGGTGTCTATATTATTTGAGTCATCATTATCACCTAGTTTGGTTAAGGCCTCATATGGGTTTGAGGTGAGTGGCGCCTTCAGGGCATTATAATAATAATTTTCAAGTGTGCCAATTCTGGGCCTTCTTTATGATTCTTTGATGTCCAAGTACTCTTGAGAGTTGCAAAGAGGGGGCGAGGAGTGTGCACCCTACCACCTCAATATATGGTGTTTGGGGAGGGACCCTCTTTGCATTTTTGCTAAGGTCACGGTCCTATCAAGAGTTGATGCACCAACTACTGTTAGCTTGGTGGGATGAGTCTTTTGGGTTGCAACAAACTTATTTCCTGAAGACTCATGAATTTGCGTAATCCGTTTTCATGAATTCGCATAATCCATTCATCATTAGAATTGCTGGTGGCTTGAATAACCAATTAAGATTGAGATGGATGAGCCTCATTGGATGCGGGCTAAGGTGGGTTGGGCTTAATGACAAGAGGGTAGTTATGGATCTTATGGTTGGGATTTGACATCAAAAACGTGTTTGGAAAATTTATATACCACACTGGCTATTTAATCATTTTATCCCTCACCCAGAACAAGAAGAATTCATTCAAGTTCTTAAACAGACTAGCTTTGAAACATATGCTCTTATGGAGACAAGAGTTAAATAACTTATTCAATTGATGGCATTTACAGCTGCCAAATGACCTAGAGATACCTTTGATGAAAGGCAAAAATTACATGGGAAGATTGGGAAATTTAACATACACGACAATACAGTGTTTAAGCCGAAGTGCTCAAACCAACTTAAGAAAACAAGAGTGTTACAATAGACCAGAGCACTGCTGGAAGCTATGGCAGTAAAATGAGATTCATTTAGGATGTAAACAGCCTTTCGTCAGTTTATTGTTAATCTAGCAATGACAACCATGTGGCTCCCACACTCCCTTCATCTAGGCCCCTAAGTAGCCATACATGTCCAAATAGGGTTTATGTCCTATATTTTGCATGTTGGAGTCCAATACGTAAGGGCAAGTGACTGACATGTGTTTGGCCCATGTCCTGTTCACAAGACACATGCCAAACACATGTCTGACACTCTCTCTCAACGTGTCTCAAAAATTGGCAATGTGTCCCCATGTGAGCAGCATTAAATCTTGTTTTTGCCTTCTATTTTTGTCATTTCAAGCAGCAAGTTGAAGCTGTGAGGCAATTTGGAGTGCAGCTGAGGGTTATTGTGCAGTGTTAGAAGGGATTCCAAGTGCCAGGCAAGTGGATTTGTCCACCAATCTCTCAAGTTTTTTCCTTACAACAGTCCACTGTCTTCCTCATTTCACAGAGTTTATGGCTCAATCATCAAGGGAAGCTGGTAAAGGTCAAAGGAAAGGGAGGAGTTTTTGTCTTTTTTGGAGAAAGGCCAATCAAGCTTCTTCAAAAAAGGTCAAGGATACAGTTTTAGATGATGGTTGGTGGGAGAGGATAGATCTTACCATTAAGATCATGTACCCTATCATCTTCAGTTCTAGTATCTAGTATCTACCCTATTTTGTATTTGCCATCAGCATTCCTGCCTATAGTAGCAGTGATTCAGTATCTACTATCTATGTAATATGTTTTGATTTTGAAGATTTTATGAGAAAACTACAGTTTATGGTTCTAATTTCTAGTGTGTTTGTCATTTTATCATCATTGGTGTAGTACTAGTTGAATGATCGAATTTGTATCATCATGATGTACAAGTGTAGATGTTTTTGTTTTTACATTCTACAGAGATTTGAGTCTTTGTCTATATTTCATTTCTGTATGTGTAATTATTCACTAATGTGTTATATATATGTGTGTGTGTGCGTGCGTGTGTGCCCTTTGTGTCTTGTTTCCAGGGTCACCATGTCCCATGCTGGACTCTTGTATTTCTGTGTTTTCCATGTCCCGTATCATCATGTCAGGTGACTTAACTAGGCCCTGTTCATGGCCACCAAAGATGATGTGATCAACAAAGTATCCTATAGTGTGTACTTTATTCCTTTTGTAAGTTTCACAAGTAGTTTCATATTCAGAAGAAGATATTTCAGGATGGGTCTCTTCAAGAGAAGTATTATTTCTTTGTGATACACTTTCAGGATGAATTTTGTGGTCTGTCTTTAGGGGAGGGGTGGAGGGGTGGTGGGAGGGATTTTTTTCTTAGTTCCAGCAGCAGTGTTGTTGTGCAAAACCGGAGCAGAGTTTGGATCGAAAGATTTGTGCTTAGGTCCTGATTGAGCCATAAATGACTCTTAGACTGGTGGGAGTTGAGCTGATAAAGGCTAGCAGTAGCCAGCTAATCAAATGGTGCAGGTCTTGATGCTGACAAGGACAATGCCAAATGAAAAATGCATGCACTTCAAGCTCAAATAGAAACCTTTGTGCTCCAATTTTTGACGAAAACCCCTATTCTCTAGCAGAAACATCCAGGGAGGTTCAAAATTTAAAATTTAATGCTATAATGTTCAACTTTATTAACTGAATGAAAGATTAAATGGTGGTTGCAACCTGAATCAATATTTTAGAAGATGCACATTGTATGTCGACCAAGATTGTGTTGAATGAGGGCATGGAAAATTTTGAACTAGTGTTGCAAAATATTGATGTGGTCAAATACTTTGGTATTGGGCTTGGTGCACTGGCTCAATAGATGTAAATAAGAAATCTAGAAATAAGCTTGTACTTACATAAGATGGGAAAATAAAACTGGTTGCCCCTGTAGAACAAAATATGATTTGTGAAGATAAAAGTCACCAACATTAAAGGTGTGATGATCTAGAGAAACTGACAAAACATTGAAACAGATAAACGAAGACATGTCAGATAGAGATATTTTCTTTTTCATGGAATCAAGTAATTCAAAATTATTATGAGTGCATGGCATTTTTGGAATGGTGTGTGTTGTGTATATGAAATTTATGCAGGAGTGTCAAATGTTTCTATGGCCACTTTGGTATTGTTTTTGGCGATGGCTCAGTTTTAAAATAAGAAAACTAGACATATGAAAGTAAGTTTGTGCCTGTATTAGATACAAAAAACAAAGTTGTTATCCCCCAGGAACAAATCATGATTTGTGAAGAGACAAGTCATCGACCTATAGAAAATAAACTGAAGACACGTGATGTATCCAGGTTGCTCTTTTAGAGAATCAAGGAGCATTGCGCCTGGTTAGCCAGATGAGTCAGTGGATGGAGTTATCCCATATGCAATCAAACGATCAAGTTTTGGATGAATGATCAAAGGACTTATTGGCTTGGATCACTACTAGCTTGAAAGGTAGCTTGTTTGGCAGGCACCTTGGCAGAAGAAATATTTGAGGGAATGTTCGATGATGGGTGTCCAAGTGAATTCATATCCCTGATACCAAGCTGTGTATTCTACTTTCAAATATGAGAATGATGGCAAACCAGGAGAACATGAATGTTGAGATGCAGAAACTGCCTGAGAGTAGCTGTGGTTGATTCCAAGTTTGTGTCTTCGGTGTCGAAGGGGCTGCCCTATGTATTGTTGTAGGAGCAAACAAGAAGCTCCATTATTATGTTATGAATGCATAATTATGTGTTAATGTTTGTAACTACTAACATGTAACCACTATTAATGTTGGTGGTTAGTAACATGTGACCAATACAATAGTAAGATAAGTTTGGGAATGGGTGGTCAGACCACCATAAACTTCCTATGGTGCAATAAATATGTAACATAAGATGATGTGCGTGAAAAGGGTACATAAGAAGTTTAAACAGGTAGTGTATCTCAGGCTACTTGATATTCATGTATGCACACTTTCATGTACTCCCTTAGGTATTCCAACACAGGTGAATATTGGTCAAATTCTTAGAGTCCATGCTTTCTTCTAAAGCCTTAAAATGCGACACTGAATTTTCAGTCAGATTATTTAACAGACATTTCAAATTCTGAGTTCAATTTGACGATGTGAACAAGCCCTATGTTTCTCTATCTACCCATAGAAGTTAGAACCCATAGCTTATGTACTTTTGATAGTCACTGGCATCTGTCAAATTGGAGGGTTCATGATTCTTTGGTTCATAAATGATAACTTGATTAGTGTTTATCCACAGTATTTATGCTGTATTAACATGGTGTGGCAGGATTTGTATGGATGCTTGCAAAGCATTTAGCAAAATACACTCTATCAAGTGAGAAACACTTTCCTCCATTTCTTTTTGAAGGAGTTTAGACTGACAGTCATGTTACCTCCGAAACTCGCATCTAAGTGGAAAAGCCCAATCCATGGATGCAACCTCGAAGTAACTATTAGGAGTTGTATCACTGCCATCTGAATACAACCTCTCTCTAAGGGCCATTGGGGTTATCTCTGAATTATATGATATGATTATATGAGCTCAAGTAAATAAATCTTAATATGATCAACCATTAATGCAAAGATTTACTTTAATGTTAAAGAAATAAAGACAATGAACATATAACTTTGCCAAAACAAAGGATTCAATGCTTAGTGGTGTAGTTTTTCATACAAGTTAATTTTACGCTAATAGAAACAAACATACATGACATAAATCCACTTAGATGTTGAAGTGATTAAGGATCATGTGAATCAAACTCAAATCTGGTTTTATGTTACTCAGTGAAGGAAATTTCTAGATTTGAGTTCTGTGGTGAAAACCTCTTGCCCAATCTCTTTCTATGATATCAAACTACAAATTTGCTTTATGATATACAAGATAAAATTCCAGACCTGTGAAAAGAAATTACAACCCGAAAATGAAGATGAATTCTTGAACACATAGCCACAATTTGGTTAAAGATATGTAAAACTTAAGAGAGTCGAGTGTGATTAACTAGACTTGATTGACAATTGCAAATCTGCTTTTAGGTTATGCAAGAGTAAATTCCAGATTTTCTTCAATGAACCAAACTAGACTTAAGTGAAGGATAAATCTTGAAATACAAAGTTTAAGGAATATCGCACTAAGATCCTTGATATATGAACTTTGAAGAATTATTCCAAATTTTGATGATGATGAGACACATCTAGAATGTGATTATGAATATATCAAAACACTAGACTTAATTAAATTACAAATCTGATTTTGTTATGCAATTTTAAATTTCAGATTTCTGTGATAAATAAAGTAGCCCTAGATAGGAGATATATACTTTAAATAAACAATTTGGGGTAAATCACTATTAGAGGTTGAATCATGAACCAGAAAACACTTCCAAATTGTGATTTAAAATAAGTCTAGAAAAGATATCTTATCTATGTAAAAGTAACTACACTTGATAATATTTTGCAAATCTAATTTGTGTTATGAGAAATTAATTCCAGATTATAAAATTAGCCTTATGTGAAAGATAAATGATTGAAACACTAAACTTAAGGAAAAATCACAATTAGAGCTGCAACATATAAACCTTAAAAATGGTTCTAAAATTGTGGTTATGAATAAAGTCTAAAATGTAAATCTCTATACAAAATCGACTACGATTGGTGATGTTTGCAAATCCGATTTATATATTGAGAGATAAATTTCTAGATTGGCAGAAACAAATAATAAAACAAAACAAAATATAAATACTTAAAAGTGCAAGGCTTAGAGCAATTTTCAATTAATTTTTTCATGTATGAACATTGAAACAATTCTTAATTGAAATAAATAAGTCTAGAATATAGATGTATTTATGTGAAAAAAAAACTAGTTTTGAAAATCGAAATCTAACAAGAGCTATGCAATAATATTCCCTAGATTTCAAGTAAACATAAAAAGGAAAATAAATTTTCGATTTTTATGTATTTGGTGGTTGATGGGAGAGACTGGTGCAAAAATATGAATGATAATTGGGTCAAGAAGAGACTTCTGCTAAATGTCTTAGTTTTGTAAGGATTAGAGGATGGAGGGAAACCTTGAAGATACTTTATAACCTCCACTCTATTCTAGTTGAAAAGAAATGCTGAAACTCTACAAGGAAGGGATCCAACATGATCCTACTTGCAACTAGCAAGCCCAATTACATCCTAGCTAGTGAAACCAATGAACCAGAGTATATATAAGCAAGCTATTAATTAACAACAACCAAGTTAACAACAAAGAAAAGAGGAGTTATCTCACATGCACAACCCTTTTCGAGTGGTATACTTTATCCTCCAATGGATTGAATAAGCTAGTATTGCTTGTGTAGAAATATTAAAAACATCCAACTTGAAGCACCAAAATTGTAGCTAAGGAGAACACACACTAAACAAGAAACCAAGACACCTCAATGCTAGATATTCAACAATAGCTTTCACAAGTCTTCCAATATGAACACAAAATGCTATGAGGGGAGCCTTTGATATAGAGATGAGGTTCAACACTCCTTTTATTACAATATTATTTTTCTTGGGACAAAAATTAGATCTTTCCTAGGATATCATTAAAAAACTCTTATCTTACAATTAATTAACGAGGACAAGGCCAAATAATTCATAAATGAGTGAAGTAGTTATGCCACATGTACAAAGTCTTTTAAGGAAATTGGATGTCCCCACCAAGAGACAAAGGAGAGGGTCAAAGAGTGCTCCAATGTCCCTCCTCTAGGAAAGAGAATCACCTCCACAAACTCTTCAAAGCAAGATTGACCGGTCAAATGAGCAAATGGCTCTCATGCAACATCCTCTAGTTACACATGAGGCACATTGGGACTCCCAAAGGTGGATGGTTCTTCTAAATATGCTCCAATAATATGCTCCAATGGTCACATGTGAGTCCTCCAAGGCAATAGCCACTCCCTTGATCCATGTTAATGACTACATGAAGGCAAAGAAGGTTGAAACCAGCTACCATGATCCAAGGAAATGCTCCAATGTTCCTTCAAATGTGTGAAATCCTGGAGGGATCCATAAGGGGTGAAGTGGCATCATATAACAAGCCCCCATGCATGGGAAACCATCTCAAAATTTCCAAGGCATTGGAGTAAAGGGCATCCAAGAGCCAAGTGCATAAAAATGTGTAGAGGCCCCTCATGAAAGTGTTATACATGATCTCAAGCACCAATTACATGTCATAAAACCTGTGACCTACATACACAGGTCAATGCTTAAGCTAAATCATAGGTGCACTTCTAGGTATGACAACTTTTATAATACAGTGGCACAAATTTTACATAGCGGTAAAGTGAAAAAACCTAGGGGAACTATAATTCATTTGTCTTATAGATCCACTCTAGGATCCCTTCACAACTACCTTGGTGAGAAACAACCTCTAAGGGATGGTTAATATGAGCCATAAGGGTGGGACTAACCTTGAAATGGGGACTAAGAGGATGGGCTCTAACAAACCACAAGGGTTTAGAGAAACCGCCCAAGTAAAAAATACACTTTACATAAATAACCATGCTTGGTTTAGTGAAATTATGTAAGATACACGAGCACAACTTTTGGCTCATCATCTTACATATTACAATCCTCATGAAGGCACAATTGATCTTGGATAACTGGTCTCAAACATCATTTCAAATCATGTACAAGCTCAACCCATATGCCAAGACAATCTGGCAAAAAATGTATCCATCACGATGTGAAATTGAGGTGTATCAATTAACTCCAACTCAGGGAAGTGTACTCCATGTGAGGCATGAGAACTCCAAATTTATCAAACTTATTAATCTGAAACATTCTTACTAAATATGGATCAAATCCCAGGGAGGTGTGAAGACATAAGTGTGTTGTACCTTATAATAATAAATAAATGTAGGAAAACACATGGATACTAGTTATAAGTATCATGATTCACAAAGGGAATTTATAACCATGAGAGCATTAACTACTTTATTAAAACACAATTCAGACACAAAAAGCAATAAAATGAAATGTACACAAAGTAAATCTAATGCTCATGCTGAAGAGCTTGTTCATCCTAATATAGTCTACAACAATGCCTTATGACATTAGATATTATCTTTGAAGAAAGAAATTAAAAATTTCCCATTTAGAGATAAAGGTAGTTTTTTCACTATCCAAGTGACTAAGATAGAAAGAATTATCATTTGCACTGTTTTCAATTTTAGATAAAGGTAGTTTTCTCACTATCCAAGTGATTAAGATAGAAAGAATTATCATTTACATTGTTTTCAATTTTGTAGGGACCCAATCACGAACATTGTAACTTCCATGTTTTCTTGTTTTTTCAACCCTTTTACTTCACATCAGAATTAGGTTGTCCTTTTGAAAAGTCCTTGGTTGAGTTGTTTTGTTGAATTTGTCATTGGCCTTTTCTTGATTCTTTGCTAAGTGATCGAAGGCTTTCCTTCTGTTTTCATCAAGTTTAATTAATTGGTTTATTTTTCCTTGAATTACATCTTTGTCAGAGGAGAATTGCTATAAAATCTAGAACACTGGGATCTTTAAGTGAATGGGAAATATGACTTCCATCCCATATACCAGTTCAAATGGGCTTTTAGGGATGGGTTCTTCATTAGTCAACCTATTGGTCTACAATGCATGTGTGGCTTTATTATCTCAGATTTGCTTATTATCCCCCATTGTCTTTTTAATAATGGTCATGAAATTTTGATTGCTAGATTTTGCAAGGCCATTTCCTTGAGGATAGTAGTTGGAGGAGGGTGATAGGCCAATGCCATAATCAAAGTAAAAGGTAGATAATTCTATGGAACTAAATGCTTTTAGATTGCTGGTTGTAATCTTTACTAGAACCCCAAATCTGGTGATGATCTTGTCGTCGAGGAATTCCATTACAACCTCACTAGTTTCCCTTTCAGTAGGTATAGCTTGAACCCATTTGCTAAAGTAGGTAGAGGTCGTGAGAATCGATCAATCGCCATTGATAGAGTTATCTTTGATCTTACTTCTGAAGTCAAGGCCCCATTGTTGGAAGGGTGCTTCTACCACAATCGATTACCTAGGTAATGCAACTAATTTATGTCTACCCATGAAAAGTTGACAATGTTGACAAGACCTTACAAACTCATGGGCATCAACAAATATAGTGGACCATTAGTAACCAACCATTATAATTTTATGGGTTGTTCTCCTTGTTGCATAGTGTCCACTACATAGCCCCTTATCAAATTCATCCATGAGTCTCATAGATTCTTTAGGATTTATACATCTGAGGATTAATCCTTTGGGATTCCTTTATCCCAGAGCTTGATGAATGAAACAAAACTTAGAGGCTTTTAATCTTAAATCTATCCTCTTATAATCCATTAGGTGCTTAGGACACATGAGCTTCTTTAGATAGTAAATGATATCGACATTACCTCTCGTTGTTCTAATCTATCTAGCACATGTGAGCTTCTTTTGATAGTAACTGATATTGGCATACCAGTCATGTTCTAATTTATCAACACCGTGGAAACCATAAGGGAGTTTTCACCATTCACATCGAAAGCGATTTCATTTCCTTTAGTTAGCATGTGGGCAAACCTTTGCTCTTTTACTAACTTGCTTGGCCTTATGTCTAAGTCATACTCTTGTATTTTCACTACCTATTTACCTTTTACTCAAGCAATTTTGTTGAACTAATATATCTTTCACAATTGAGTAGGGAACATAGGCCACTATCTTAGAACACTCAACGTGCGCCTTGAAATATTTTAAAGACTTTACAAGTGCAAACACTTGCTTTTCCATGATGGTGGATTTCAACTCCACATCCCTAATGGCTTTACTAATAAAAGCTATGGGTTTCCCTTCACCTTTTCCATGATGGCGTATTTTGACTCTACATCCCTAATGGCTTTACTAATAAAGGCTATGGGTTTCCCTTCACCTTGATCATTCTTTTGAAGGAAGACACCAACCATGGTGTCTTCATAAGTGAGCAAAATTTTTGGAAATTCTTTGAATAATTAGGGCTTACTATCATTAGGGATTTTGAAATGGCTTATTTGATTGTTGTGAAAGCTTTCTTACTCTCATCATCACATTTGAAATGAGTATCCTTCTTAAGTAATATAGATATGGATTTAGTAATCGTCACAAAATTATGAATAAATCTTCATATGAAATTCATTTTACCTTAAAACCACTTAAGTTCTTTCTTATTCTTGGGTAAATGGATTTGCTTGATGGCTTCTAAGATTAACCTTTACCCCATCCTTCGAGATTGTCTTTAGAGTTCATGAACCTTGAATATGGATTTCCTAGGGTTTAATGAGATCCCATATTAGTGACATCGATGAAACAATTGGTTAAGGTGTTTGGCATGAGGATTCCTTTCCTTTGAAAATACAATGAGATTGTCTTAATAAATCTCAATCATTTTACCCATGAGATCTCTAAATGCATAGTCCATCGCTTTTTGCAATGTAGCACATGTATTAAATAAGCCAAAAGAAATTATCAGATATTTGAAGGCCCCACTAGGTGTAGCAAATGTTTTTTTATGTTGATCATCTTCTAAGTCACCTGACACGGGGATTCGGGATTCGTGGTGTCGAATTCAGACACGCTGACCCCCCAGAACAGGACACGTAGGATTCGTTATATATATATATATTAAATTAGATATTTCTTACACAAATTTTAATTAATGATACAAATTTATTGATTTCAAACATAGATCTTCATCTATAGCTATTAGCATGCATAGTACATACAAAATTCAAATACATATCAATCTATTATCTATTTCTTATGCTTGGCCCTCTTGCCACCACGAGAAATGTCTAATTTTTTAGTCTTGTTGGAAAATCAGGATCTTTATCATTAATATCACCCTCTAAACATTAATATCCAGAGGTATCTTTGTCATTACCTCTGTATCTGTATAGAGATCTTTGTCGTTAATATCACCCTTTAAGCATTAACATAAGATAGAAGAAGCATAACATGTCAAGTCAAGATTTTGTTTGAGTGATGCGTACATTTTAAGAGGGTCATGATACAGGTGTGCGACAACTAATGTCACTAACATCAAGGTACATAGAGGGATTGGTGCTCTTGATTAAATACGAGTTCCATACCCTAATACATGACAAAATTCAATGGAAACATTGCAATCCCCCAATCCTAAAATCTTGAAAAACTGATAAGTTTGCTGGGTTTTGAATGAAATATAAAATTCTACTTTCTCCATATGAAATCCAATGAGGCCGAAAGCACTCTCAAACATCTTGAGTCATTTCATGGTAATGTGAAAAATTTAAGTAAATGGATGAAAATGAAGATTAAGAAGAATGTCACTTTTACTTTAAGAATTTAGCATTACCATGAATAGCATATCAATACTAGGGCATAGACTTGATCATTAAGCTGCCAAAACGCTTGCCAAATGAAAATATGCATGGTTGTAATAACCAAATGCGGCCTTTTCATACCCACGCAGGTCACTTTTGCCGCCTAACGAGTCCTGAAAAACAGGACACGATTTCCAAAATCGTGACACGCTGGGGGATTTGACGTGTCAAAATAGGACATGACGTGTCATGTTTTTTGGACACGAATTTCGAGAGAATCGTGTTGAACACGATGGATTCGGATTCGTGGGCCCTATAGAATGAATCCGGTTACTTAGATCATCTTTGTTCACCTAGACTTTGTTATAGCTAAAGAATCCATCAAATATGGACATCATTCCTAGTCCTCTAATTCTTTATGTTGAATAATGGATAATTATTCTTTTTTGATAATGCAAAATCGACAAAAAACCTAATCTCTCGATTTTTCTTCCTCATCACTACAATATTAGCTCCCCAATTTGAATGTCTAGAGGTAGCAATGATCTTAGCTTTGAACATTATCCCCAATTGTTTTTGAATAAGAGGTTCTGACTTAGGATTTATTTGTCTTAGATTTTGCCTAGAGGGTTTGGCATCCTCTTTTAACATAATGGTATGTTGGATAATGTCACCCTTGTAATCTTTTAAATTGTCATACGACCAGGCGAAGATATCCCTATCTTCTCTTATTAGGTTTCCAATCCCTCTTCTCTCTTAAACAAATGTACTTTAATCTATCATTATGAGCATCAGTGTCCCAAGGGATCTTATATTATTTTTGGTGTATTCATTAGGATTGATTACCTCTTCCTTTTTTTTTTTGTACATGTCATGCATTTCAAAAATCTTTTCTTATGGGACAAGGATGATAGGAAATTTGTTGTTTTTCTATTCAATCTTTCCCCCATTCTCTCCAATCTATCTTATATTTTGCAAACTCTTGTAGGTTGTTTGTGAATCTTATGATTTGGGCACCAACTTAGAATGCTTGCCAATATTTGAGGTTAATTGGAATGGAGAGTCTAAAGATGATTTATAATCTACCTTTACTTAATAACTACTTACAAGTTTGGAGAGTTGAAGCAACAACTGCGAGGTATCGAATTGTTCATTGAAAATCCTTGACTTCGCTTTTAGTAATATATCATCAACTAGTTCATTCTATCCCAGAGCACATTTCTATACCTTTCGAACCTATTGTTCTTACAAGTGAATTGTTCCATCACTTGCTTGATCACTAAATCAAAGTCACTTATTACCTTCAAGATTTTGATTCCCATGTCCTATCCCAAATTTAAGTGTAAAAGGAGGGATTTGTATTTTTCCATGATATTAGTCGATTCAAATTCTAATCTAAAAGCATGGCAAGGAATAAAACATAGATGGTGTTGTTTTTTGTAGCATCTAGAGGTATTCGAGTCGACCCTTGATGCAAAATACAATTTAATTTTTTTGGTACGACAAGTAGGCTCTGAAAGGGTCACGACCTTTGGCATTTCATAGACATGTATAAATACGCTAGGTATGGCATCTCATGTTGAGACACTAAGACGAGCATGTTTGAGCACAAAGGAGACATTTGTTTTGGAGTTTTTTCTCTCTTCATTATTCTTCTTCAGTCCTTGAAGTCCACACTTGTGATCCGTCCAACACTTTGACCATTGAATTTCAGAAGGGTTTGATCAACGAAATTCAAAAGGGTTTGACCAACGTATTTCAAAAGGGTTTGATTGAGGGTTTTGATTGTAGTTTTACCAAAATTAATACTACAGTTGACCACAAACTTTGACTACAATTTGATCACTTGTTTGACCAAAGTTGACTGAAATCTGTTTAGTCAATTTGATCGAAGAGTTGACTACATTTAACTGCAAAAGGAGGGTTTTGTATATTTCCATGTTATTAGTCTATTCAAATTCTAATCTAAAAGCATGGCAAGGAATAAAACATAGAGGGTGTTGATTTTTGTAGCGTCTGGAGGTATTCAAGTTGGCCCTAGATGCAAAATACAATTTAATTATTTTTTGGTATGACAAGTCGGCTCTAGAAGTATCATGACCTTTGGCATTTCATAGACATGTATAAATACGCCAGGCATGACGTCTCATTTTGAGACATTAAGACAAGAGCATGTCTGAGCACAAAGTAGTAATTTGTTTTGGAGTTTACCTTCTCTTGCTTCATTATGTTCTTTATCCCTAGAGGTCCACACGTGTGATCCATACAACACTTTGACCAACGAATTTCAAAAGGGTTTGACCAATGAATTTTAGAAGGGTTTGACCAAGGGTTTTCACTGTAGTTTGATTGAGGGTTTTGATTGTAGTTTTACTGAAATTAATACTATAGTTGACCACAAACTTTGACTACAATTTGATCACTTGTTTGACCAGAGTTGACTGAAATCTGTTTAGTCAATTTGATCGAAGAGTTGACTGCATTTAACTGCAAAAGGAGGGTTTTGTATATTTCCATGTTACTAGTCTATTCAAATTCTAATCTAAAAGCATGGCAAGGAATAAAACATAGAGGGTGTTGATTTTTGTAGCATCCGGAGGTATTCAAGTTGGCCCTAGATGCAAAATACAATTTAATTATTTTTTGGTATGACAAGTCGGCTCTAGAAGTGTCATGACCTTTGGCATTTCATTTGACACATATAAATATGCCAGGGATGACGTCTCATTTTGAGACATCAAGACAACAGTATGTCTGAGCACAAAGTAGTAATTTGTTTTGGAGTTTATCTTCTCTCGCTTCATTATGTTCTTTATCCCTAGAGGTCCACACGTGTGATCCATACAACACTTTGACCAACGAATTTCAAAAGGGTTTGGTCAAGGAATTTTAGAAGGGTTTGACCAATGAATTTTAGAAGGGTTTGACCAAGGGTTTTCACTGTAGTTTGACCACAATTCATACTACAATTGACCACAAATTTTTACTACCGTTTGATCATGTGTTTGACCAGAGTTGACCAAAATTCGTACAGTTAGTTTGACCAAATAGTTGACTATAATTGACCATTAAGTTTGACTAGTTTGATTGCAGAGTTCATAAGTGATTTATGATAGATTTGACCAGGGTTGACTAGCATGAGTTTTGACTAGGTTTGGTTGGTGATTTGACTTGTAAGTTTGCATAGTTTTGTAGACAAAATTTTGATTTGTAAACCTTGCTAAAAGGACAATTTCTCCTCGAGAAAAGTTGTTGGGTTTTCTCCCAAAGGTTGGGTTTCCCAGGGTAAAATTATTGTCTATATTGTGCATCGCTGCCTTTCTATGATCTTTACTATTTCTGTTGCATTTACTGTCGAGATTTTTTGAGTATAATTATTCAATGATAGTAGTGACAAAACATTGTTTGAAAATCATTAGGAAGTAACTATTTGGTAGAAAATTGTATTTTGTTGCACTTGTCAAAGAATTTCAACATGGTATCAGGGCTTTGTTGAAGGAGCAACCATTGAAGTTAGCGTAAGACACCAGGATTCAACAACTTGTAAAAAACTTCTGATCTCTTGTCAAAATGGTGCCAAGTCTTAGAGTAGAAGACAAGTTGGATGGTGCTATCAATTTCAGATCTTGGAAGACCATGATACTCCTTGTCTTGGAAGAAAGTGAGTTTCAGAGTCATGTAAAGGAAGTCATTCTAGAGCTAGAGGGAGTTGAGGAGAAAGCCAAGTATAAGAAAAATGAAGCCAAGGCAGAGAATCTTGATAGATTCGATAAAGGACCACTTGATTCCTCATGTTGCCAAGTTGAAGACTGCCAAAGAAGCTTATGATGTTTTGGTGGAATTGTACAAGAGTAACAACACTAGCAAGAAACAAACCTTGAGACATCAACTTTGGAGTGTCATGATGTCTAGATCAGATTTTGTTGTCTATTATCTTATGAGAGTCTCTTAGGTGAGAGATGAACTTAGAGCCATTAGAGATACCATTGATGATGCAAAGCTTGTTACAATGTTTCTCAATGGATTTCCTTCCTCGTGCTATCCCTTTTTTTAGAGAATATGTGCGTGAGATAAGTTGCCTAAGTTTGATAAGCTATGGACTGATTGTGTCCAAGAGGAGGCCAGATTGTTGTCCAAGAACAACTTGCAGAGACCTCAGGATGAAGGAACTCAAGCCCTTGCAAGTCATGCAAGGAAAGGAAAAGGAAGAAGAAATTTTGGAGTTTTGAAAAGAAAGATACAGGTAGAAGACCAACTCTTGTTCGTGATTAGAAGAAGGATATGTCAAGATCCGGTGCTTCAATTGTCATAAATTGGGCCATTTGATCTGATAATCACCCTATGAGTGACATCAGTTGAACATTTATTAAACAAAGGTATTACAGACTCATGTGCTAGTGTGTGTTCTGTGTTATTTAAGCAACAGATCGATCAGATTGCCAACACAGACATTTAAATGGAAAGATAGCAGAGAAATACAGTAAGCAAACACAAACACACAAGAATTTTAATAAGGAGTTCACCCTATTCTCCTGGGCTACGTCTCTGGTCCAGCTCTCAGTGGTGGCCTTGTTTTATTGTGTCTTTAAACAGAGAATTACAATGCAGGGACTCAATGTGAGTTCTCCTGAAGTAGGTTGGCTTGGCAGGGTGGTTCTTGGATTCCCCAAGCCACTGGAGTACACAAACTCTTCTTCTTCCTACCAGCTTTGTGACCTTCTGGTCTACGGTGGAAAGAGCCAAATATGGTGCTCAGTTCGGACAGAGTCCTCTGTGGGATGGCTTGAATCTCTCAAGCTCTCTGGTGCTCGATGCTGCCGCTGGTCAGCTCGACCCTCTGTCTCTTTCTGCTTTTGCTTCACTGTCTTCTTTCTCTGTGTATTCCGTCCTCCTCTCGGGATTCTGGTCTCTCTGTCCTCTTTCTTTGTCTCTCTCCCGACTGTTCTCCGACTTCACTGTCTTATATCTATTTTTTCCCTGTTCGTGGTTTTGAAGCCATTCGAACTCATGCCTATTCGGTTCCTCTTTTGCCTTTGTCGATTCACCTTCTGTAGCTGCGCTTGGAGTTCCCTGTTCGGCATCATCATGGATGCTCAGGGAGTGGCCACATGTCCTCCTCTAAACAACGCCAGCTTGCTTTGTCGGTTCGTTTCTTCAGTTACGTCGTGAAGTCTTTCCTCCACCATGGCGGTCAAACGGATTCCAAATCCTTCTAAAACGCGGCATATTCCTTCGTCGATTCCGCTTCCTCCCATTGAGCGCGATCTCAGTCGTCCGATTTGTGTCCTCCAGATCCAACGTCATATGCACGTTCCGCGCGGTTCACTTGATTGACCGATAATGCACGATCAACGACGATTTTCTCTCACCTCTGCTTGCCATGCGTCAATCGTTGAGTGGGATCGCTCCGCTTTCTCCAAAACCTCTTATCATTTGTGGGCACCCCGATCAATACCACCGGTTTTCTAGAGCGCGGGTCCCACTTTTGTATGTTAGCGCTTTTCGCTTTTCCGCCCGCGGTTCTCCGGCTCCCAACGCGATCGAGTGCTTAAGGCTCCTCCATTTTGGCCCTGTTCGCCCAATGATAGCGCATCAAAATCCACCTCCTTTTCCCGATCCAAGGCTCCTAGGGGCTACTTTGACCTCCCGCGTAGTCTCCATGGGCCTCGGTCAGCGCGCTTTGACCAAGGTCCTCGTCGTTCCACGTTGGCTGTCATTGCCACTGGTTCAGGGTGTTTTTTTTATCACTGTTTTAGAATTTTTAGAGATTTGTCCCGACCTGATACAATCATGGTTCTTTTACAGTTCTTAATGGATGCCATTTGGATCACCATTATGCCTCTTAGTGTCCTGAGAAGAAAAGGAAGGGAAAGCAACATGCATCAACAATCGATATCGATGATGATGAGCATCCACCGCAGAACAAGTCAAAGGAATATTTTTGTCTTTGCTCTTTTAAGCATTATTACTAATAGTAGTGATATCTGGTTGGTGGACTGTGGTGCTTTTAGGCACATGACAAGTTTTCGAGATTTTCTCACAGATTTGACAGAGAGGGATTCAACATTGCATGTGGAACTTGGAGATAATACCAAGTATGTAGTAAAAAGAGTTTGGACAGTTACCCACCATTTTGTGGGTGATATCCCTAGGAGAATTTTTTCTCCATGATGGTCCTCAGCTGGCAGCCAACAACTCCTCACAACTACCAATGAGCTCTATGTGCCATTTCTTCGCCACTTGAGCCAACCATGTGGTCCATCACTCATCTGTCATGATCGTATGTTTGAAGGTGGGCCTGCCAAACCTAAAGGTATGCCTTGTTATTTGGTAATTGAGTATTATAGTTTATTTGTCATGGAAACTCTGGGCATGGATTAACGGGGGGGGTTCGACAGAAAGAGTGGTCTAGGTCTGTGTTCTTGTCCCCTAGGTCTCTTTTGGGATGTTAACCTTGCACCCTAGTCTCGTGGGATCTCTTTTACTAACCTATTGGTTTTAGGGATGCTACTACATGGGAAACCCTAATTTTGGTTGCGTGGTCCCACTCCCCGATTCACATATATTATTCCTCTTCCGCTCATTACAACCCCAATCATCTCTCCTCCCACCTGGGTCCACATTCCTCCATCGGGTCCACATAGGGTTAGCCACCCCCTCCCCTTGCCCCACATCTCGGGTCGGGCTTGGAATGATGCCTGAAGGTTGATGCAACTAAAAGAAAAAGAAAAAGCATAATTGGCCACATTCAACGGGAAATGGTACCACAAAATGCAAAAGATGACTGGGAAAAAAGCATTTAGCACGTGGGAAAAAAGCCATGACATGAACTCTACCCCTTTCCATGTCCATACTCTGGTTCCTACATGGCCCTTGATGAGCCTCCTTTATCATTCAGGAACCCATGATTGTCCCAACCCCCAGTGGGTGATCAACTGCCCCACCTTGTAAGGGGGTATCCACTGCTATACTTTATGCATCATGCTCTCTTTGCCTAGAACCTTGAGCAGTGAACCAAAAAAATCATAAAAAGGCAAAAGGCGTATGAAGAAGGGTGGAAAAATCAAGGTCGGGGTAACTCATGCTCCACGATTGCTTTGTCCTACGCATTATTTACCCAAGTGTGGGCTTCCCTTTTATTAGCTAGCCCTGTACCATGCATGTGATCCAAGTTGCCCCCTTTCATTCCCTACTCCATTCCATCATTATGCTACATGCCACCACCATTTGAAGGATGTATCATGTTGATTTGTGGTAGCATCAGATGTGCTCTAACCACAAAATTTGGTGGAGAGGTTAGGGCACATGAGATCTCCAATACCCGGAAAGGGTTTGGGCAGATTCTAAGTAGTTTAGGAGATATTAAAATAATTAATATTCTTAATGGAGTCCCTAAGTCTAAACTTAAGGAAATTAAAATATTAATATGGATTATAATATAAAACTATGTTAGAATGATCAAGCTAGATCTAATCTTAGCCGTTGATTAGGGACTTAATCTCGATCGTTGATATGTCAACGAGAAAAGTATAAGAGGAGGCTTGAGGGTCACTTGGAGAGCACACTAGATGATCAATCATTCTATTCTCTAGAGTGGGGTTTGCGAAGAGAGATAGAATCAGTGATCGGAGTTGCAACTTAGGGGCAGTGAGTACAAAGAGATAGAGAGGCAGAGATAGTGCTGGGAGATCAGCGCATGAGTCAGAGAGAGTGACGCATTAGCAGCGAGAGCTGACGCAGAGGCAACTAGGAGTTGCATAGTGCTTCAGAGAGGCCACTGTAGCTAACGCAGAGGGCCAGAAGTCTGACATAGGGCCTCTTGAGGCTGACGCAGGGCCAGCGCTGGGCAGAGAGAGGCTGACACAGTCCAGAAAGGTAGACCCTGGGGTTTCTACTGTAGATTGGAGCTGAGGAGTGGGCAGAGGGTTTATCCGAGGTTTCAGCCAGGACATTTGTCTCAGACTGAGAGGTACTATTGCCAAGGGCATTGTCTGTTGGGTAAGCTAGATTTGGCATCTAGATTGTACTATGAAATTGCTTAATAAGAAAACCTTTAGATAGCTGTATTGATTTTCCCGCATTGGGTTTTTCTGAGGACATTGGTCCAAAAATAACAGTGTCATTTTGTGTGCATGTATCTATTTCCTTCAGTTGATGATCTGTAATATGTTGAGCATGCACTAGTGTTTATTTTTAGTATTTACATTGTAAATAATTTGTTAAGTAACAGAACAAGTAGGTAGGAATAAATCAATAAAGTGCATGGAGGGTTTCTAATTAGTAGACTTAGAAACTTCAACATGGTATCCGAGCGTGGTTGCAGATCAGAGGAGAACTGAGGACATCAGCCGAGTGGAGCAATAACAGCAGAAAACAATTGTCTCGAGTGATAGAAGCTATTCCTAGTGGAGTAGCAACAAGGGAAGGGTGACGCAGTGCCTGCATCATCAAGGGTGAGCCAAGAAGAGGCAGTGCAGATGCCAAGGGAAGCAAAGGGAGGCTCACGTAGAGCCACGCAGAGGGCCAGCGGGCTGTGATGCAATTGGCTGAGGAGGTTGAGTTGCTGGTGGCGGTATTGCATAGAGCCTAGGAGCTCTCACCTTCAGGTTGCTTGAGTTTAGGAGGCTGTGGGAAAGTTGCAGAGTGGAGTTGGTGGGGTAGTGTAGTTTGAATAGTACTTGACAGGGCAAGGCCAAGGAGGAGGGAGTTGCTACTGAGGGTTTCTAGCCAAGAAATTTGGATTAGTAGTGGCCGAAGAGAAGTAGTAGGACTGGCTGATGTGGGTAGAGATGGATGCGGATGGAGCGACAGAGAGAGCTACAATGTAGGAGTCCCGAGAAAGCACGAGGCTAGCAGGCTGCAGCAGTGTGAGAGGCACAGGAGTGTTGCACCAATGCAGGATGTCACAGAGAAGTGTGCAACGGTGCGAGATGTAGGGAGTTGTTGCAGCAACATAAAGGTCAGAGAAGGAGCACTTGTCAGCGACAGAGGGAGCTTCAACAGTAGCGAGTGTCTCTAGCCCAATAGAGAGGTTAGAGTTGGGAGATCAGTTACTTACTTCTCAGTAATTGAGTTGCAGTGCAACAACGGGCAACACGATGCAACATGATGAGAGGAGTTGCAGTGCGGATGAAGTGTTGGGAGAAAGGACCAGCAACAGCACAAATGCAGAGGGAGTTGTCGTAGAGATGCAGCCGTGGCAGTGGAAGAACCATGGGCAGCAATACAGGATACAACAGTGCAAAGGATGGTGGGCAACAGGCCTAGCATCAGCACAAGGATAGATGCCAGATGATCAGAGTAATACTCAGTAAGTAGTATTGCTAGAGCACAGTCCTTGCTAAGAGGGAGTGTTGATTTGTGGTAGCATCATATGTGCTCTAACCACGAAATTTGGTGGAGAGGTTGGGGCACATGAGATCTCCAATACCCAGAAAGGATTTGGGCAGATTCTAAACAGTTTAGGAGATATTAAAATAATTCATATTTTTAATGGAGTCCCTAAGTCTAAACTTAAGGAAATTAAAATATTAACATGGATTAATATAAAACTGTGTTAGAATGGTCCAAAAGACATGGATCAAGCCAGATCTAATCTTAGCCATCGATTAGGGACTTATTCTTAGCTGTTGATATGTCAATGAAAAAAGTATAAGAGGAGGCTTGAAGGTCACTTGGGGAGCACACCAGATGATCAGTCATTTTATTCTCTAGAGCGGGGTTCGCTAAGAGAATCAATGATCGGAGTTGCAGTTGAGGGGCAGTGAGTACAGAGAGACAAAGATAGTGCCAAGAGATCAGCACAAGAGCCAAAGGGAGTGACGCAGTAACATCAAGGGCTCACACAGGGCCACGCAAAGGCAGCCAGGAGCTGCGCAGTGCTTCAGAGAGATCGGTGTAGCTGATGCAGGGCCTCCTGAGGCTGACGCAAGGACAACGCTGGGCAGAGAGAGGCTGACACAGTCCAGAAAGGCAGATGCTGGAGTTTCTGCGGTAGATTGGAGTTGAGGAGTTGCTGGAGGGTTTTTTGGGGTTTCAGCCGAGACATTTATCTTAGACTGAGAGGTACTATTGCCAAGGGTATTCTCTGTTGGGTAAGCTGGATTTGGCACCCAAATTGTACTCTGAAATTGCTTAATAAGAAAACCCTCAAATAACTGCACCGGTTTTCCCGCATTGGGTTTTTCCGGGGACATTGGTCCAAAAATAACGGTGTCATTTTGTGTGCTTGTATTTGTTTCCTTCAGTTGATGATCTGTAATATGTTGAGCATGAACTAGTGTTTATTTTTAGTATTTACATTGTAAATAACTTGTTAAGTAATAGAACAAGTAGGTAGGAATAAATCAATAAAGTGCATGGAGGGTTTTTAGCTGGTAGACTTAGAAACTTCAAGATATCACGGACATACCATCCCCTTTAGAGGTAGAAGCCACCTAAAAGGACACATGGTTAACCCTATTTGGAGCCGGGAGACATTAGCACGTGCCAAAGCCCACTATGGAAGGGCGTGCCGTTGTGAATTGCTCACTTGTTATCCATGGTTTATAAATTCTTTCACTTGATTTCTTTAATGACTTGGTGTGCTGGAAGGCACGAGGACGCATTGGATCTTATGTAGGATTGCAGGTGGTTTCCATTTTGGTTTGGTCTCCTTATATGGGGTTCTGACCCTAGAGGGCTACATTGGCACATGTAGGGTGTGTGTAGAGAGCCACATGCCTCCATAGCAGTAGATAACACTCCATGGATCCCCACATCCATTCATAGATTGCTCGTGGTTCACTATTGGACAAGGAAGATGCACTTGATCGATCATGCCCAGCTAGCTCCAGAGTTGCACCATACACTTGGTAGATGATTCAGGACTTGCACGATGATGTGGCATCACCTACACCATCATCTTAGGCCTTGCAGGCGCCATACACTTGGCAGATGATCCAGGACTTGCACAATGATGTGGCATCACCTACACCATCATCCTAGGCCTTGTAGGCGATCTACAAACATCTTCGATTTGTTTGGAGACCCATGAGGACACTTGTGTGCTCCCACATATCATTTGGAACACCATAGGTTATTACAAGGGGCCAACCCCTTGTCCACTCCTTTTGGGAGTTCAACTACACATTATGGTACATATGGACTCCATTAGGTCTCCTCCAAGGCCCAATGACATGCACTATTCATTATTCGACCTCTTGAGAGGCTTATTCTTTCGTTTATGAGCTAGTTTGGTGGGCTTGTCACCAATAGTTAGTTATTTTGCACATTATTTTATTGTAGGGGTTAATGTAGGCCTCATTAGCTAAATCAAACTCATTAGAACTTTAGAAGTGTATAAATACAAGTGATGTGAATTCATTTTAGCATCATCACTTCGTTGGACTTCTTTTGACTCATGGCAAATATTTCTTGACTTGGCAAACGATAAACCCAAGGAGCATGAAATGCATGTTTGACCTAGATGACCATTAACTGGAGCATGAAACCCATATTTGAAAAACAATATTTTTTATAAGAAGAGCTTCAGCGTAAATCACATGAAAAAGACATTTGTCGATGCGTTTCGAACCAACAAGTGTGGTTCATCGTCAGGACAAGTTGAAGAAGCAGATCAGGCCCAGCAAGTTAAATAGACTGAGAAGAGACTCCACCGGCTACCTAACGGCTATTTTGACTCCAGGACCACATAACAACTATTTTGACTCTAGGACCCAAGCTAAAGTTATATCAATAAATTTAATATTATTATTATTTATGTAATATTGAGTTTAATATTTTATTTCTAGAATTAAACAAAATTAGGTACTATGAATAGTATCATAAGTCATTTATTTAAATAAATAACATTTAGAATAAAACTAATGGTTATTGAAAATTATTATTTGCGTGAATGATCTTAGCGAAAACCGGGATAACTACGGAGTCTCTACATCTCTTCAGAAAGGCAAGATCTGTCTTCAACTTCGAGACCTGCAAGCGTGCCCGTTCAAATTGGTGAACTTTAGATGCAATGGCTGTACCGTGCAAGGAAACAATTGTAGAAACGAAGCAATCCCAATAACCAAATTTCACGCAAATAATAATTTTCAATAACCATTAGTTTTATTCTAAATGTTATTTATTTAAATAAATGACTTATGATACTATTCATAGTACCTAATTTTGTTTAATTCTAGAAATAAAATATTAAACTTAATATTACATAAATAATAATAATATTAAATTTATTAATATAACTTTAGCTTGGGTCCTAGAGTCAAAATAGCTGTTATGTGGTCCTGGAGTCAAAATAGCCGTTAGGTAGCCGGTGGAGTCTCTTCTCAGTCTATTTAACTTGCTGGGCCTGATCTGCTTCTTCAATTTGTCCTGACGATGAACCACACTTGTTGGTTCGAAACGCGTCGACAAATGTCTTTTTCATGTGATTTACGCTGAAGCTCTTCTTATAAATATGACTAATCACAGAAGCCTCAATTCTACAAACAATATTTTATTTCTTCTTTTGCTTGATACATAAAATATACATAATGACATAAGTACAAAGACAATTTTGAAGACCTAACCTAGTTACTTTTCCAACACTCCCTCTTAACTAGGGAGGTATTCATAATGACTCAACAGGTCTATATCAAGTTGAAATATTCTCATAAGAAGGGATTCAAATTGATAAACATCAAAGTATCATCATGTCACATTACCAAGGCCTTGAAAAGTACACTCCATCTTTCTACAAGATCAGAGCACACTGTTGGGAGGCATTCCATGGGACACCACACCGCCTCATCGAGGTACATACTCCACCTAAGATACCTGAAGTATGTCTTTTGCCGGAGCATTTCCCTCATGGAAATGTCTATCCACTAGACTGTTGTTTATCCAAGTCCATTCACTTGACTTAGGATCCCATCGTAATCCATCTCATTACTTAACTTAAGAATCTTTGTCCAAGATACTTATCCAATCCACCATTCTCCTTATCCATGTCCATGTTCTTGACTTAGGATATCAATCCTAATCTGTCATAGTACCTGACATAAGGAGAACCATGCTTATTCAATCCATTCTCTCTATCCATGATGCATGCACTAGACTAACGATGGTTAGCCTTGGCCTAGTGCATGACACATGGAGAATTAGTGTCCTTACTCCCTCTCAACTTGAGAGGAGAAACCCATGCTCACTCCCTCTCAAACAGGGTTAATTCATCAACAAGCTTGAGCTTGTGTTGGAAGTGCTCATACTTCCCTTACATCAACTACCTGTTATAGTTGTAGCTTCCTCAACCAACCCTCTTATCACTGAGTTTGCTCATCTTGTAACTTCTTGAACTAAGGCTCCAAATCTACCTCGTAACAATCTATGATTTTGTACTTGAGGTCTTCATGTACTACATCCTCAATTGTGTCCAAAACTACCTCCTACCTTACTTTCTACCTTGAAGATAATCCATCACGCAAAATCTTCAATAGACTGATTATCGCAAGGTCAGCCAATCCATTGTTTTGAACACAACTTGGATGACTTTTCCGATCAGTCTCTATCATTCAATGCAACTCCATAGTCACAAATAATTCTGCCCTCTAGTTGCTATTTTCATCTTTCCAAAATAGGCAACTCTCATGGTCTTGAAATAAACCTTCAAATAGCCCTCCAACTGTCCTATTTTTGCTTAGAATTGACAGTGCTTAGGACACCAATCAAACAACCTTTCAATAGTGACCTCGCTGCTCTAAGATTACTATCCTAAAGTCTTCTAAGATAGTGAATGTCCACTGCTTCACTGTCCTTAGGGTTTTCACAAATCTTCCCACACAATGGTGAACCAACTCTTGTACTTACTGTACAAAGAGCTTCTTCAAGTTTTCTCTCTAAACAATCTCAGATTTGGAGCCCACACCATTTGACCCTATCTAGGGCTTCCTTGTACATGCAAAACACAATAGAAAACCCTCCTAAAGAGCACTTTTCTTGTGTGGTTGCCACAGAGAGATGTGACCCTGCTTTGGAAAGGCTACTAGACATCTTGTCCTACAAAATAGTCCCTTCTTTCAACTTGCAAATCCACAGAAGCTTCGTTCCTTCTTGACTGTGAGGATCCTCCTTTTGCTTAGAACTAACCCTCTGTACTTTGGCCAAATGTCCTTCAAAGACCAGTTGTTGAAGATCCAAATCCCTGCCTCTCCTAGCATACCTATAGCCCTTTACAGGTCTGCACTTAGGGCACAAGGAACACCTACTTTTTGCCCTTCAACAAACACAAGATGCTCCAACAATCTATCCTACACTAAGACAACACATCCATGGCAAGCAACACCATCAAAAGAGAGCAACATACCTTGTTTCTACAACTATTGCTGCTCCTTTTGTCCTCAGGTTCTGTGCCTTTCTTCTGCAATCTCGACCTTTTGATTAGAGATGACTATAACTATAGTCACAACTCCACCATTAAGGACAAAACTGCTCTCAAATGTTGCAACCTCTTCTCCTCTACAAGCTCCTACACTCACTAATCTCTGACCCTCTTACAACCACTTGTAATACTTCTTTTTGTCCTCAAAACAAACCCTACAAGTTTCGGCTTGCGACAAGGGCACAATCTGAAGCTTCGGGCTTGTTTCATAAGAAGAACCACCCTCAAACTAGGCATAGAACTACCCTACCTTCGCCTTCTTTCTTGCGGCTGCTCCTAGCTTCGACCTATAATCATAAGAGAAGTAACCCCAAACATGCTTCTTGTCTTCCCTTTGCAAGTATCCTTAGGTCTCAATTGCATCAAAGATGTTTCTTCCTTGGGACTTGCTCTTTGGATGGATTAGATTACAACTTTCTTAGCAACTCATTTTTACCTTCAAGTTTGGTCTCCACATGGACTACATTTCGACCTTAGAGAGAATTTGTATCATAGTCATGCATTGCCTTTGGGAGAGACAACACATATCAATACTTTAACTTCGCATCAGAGTTCAGGAATTAGATTGTATCATTGAATCTTTAGATTGCAGTAGTATGGCAAAAGACCTTCAATATTGTAATTCAGATCATTGTATAGGTGTAGCATAGTGTCATGGCTTGGATCAAACACATTGTAATATACTTGCATCATGTATACTTTTGAAGTAACTTGGATCTATAGTGACTCAGATCTCGGGCATTCTTATCTTCTTATAATTTGTTATTAATATCTGTTGTATCACTATACAATAACCCAAGAAACTCACTTCCATCCTCAATCTAGTAGCTCAAGGGAATTCACTTCTTGTTACATTGCTTATACCTTAGTTCTTATACTAAGATTAATTGTATCAACAAAACTCAGATTTATGTCAAGAGGGAGAACTCGGATTTGTGTCCACCAACATTGGTATTAATCCACAGTAAAACTTGCCTCAAGTTAGAGGTATAACACCCACAATATTTCTTATTATTGCATTTCATTCTCACCAAATTTCACAATTATCAGGACTTGTTAAGAGAGCTACTTTCAAGATGTTAAGGTCTTCTTCTAGCCTTTAATGGTGGAACCACTGTAGATATATCTTCAATGATGCCAACGACAGTGATCTTCAAGCTTCCTTTTACCAACCTTAGCTCCGATACCATGTTGGAAAATCAAGGTATTTGTAGATAAATGTTGATTCTCCTTGCTTGATAATTACTTGTGATATTTGTTTTCATTTTATTATTTCGTTTTACTTCTTCACAAGGCATTATAAAAAAAAAACTTGAAGATCCGAAAACACAAAGAACACAAGATATAGGCTCCACTCTAGGGAAAAACCCCACAACTGGGGAAAACCTCAATAATACTCTTCTTATAGAATCAAATCAAAATGAGGCCACCAAGACCCAAAGGCCAAGTCCAAGACCTCCTCAAACCCCAAGTCAGCCCTCCAAATGATCTCTTCAAACAAGACAATGTTTATCAAAGTCAACGAAGGTTAACCTCTTCAAAAGTCTGCTCCAATCAAAGTTTCGACCCTCAATTTAGGTTTGCACTCTCGGCCTTGCAACTTGCACAAAACCCCTAGACTTTCACATGTGTGGGTAGAAATAGGTCAGATTTCAGATCTTCTTTCTTCATTAGGTCTTTCTTCTTGTTTCCTTATCCTTCACTCTCCTTGTCTAGGTGTAGATAGAACTTGCTTGTGATTGGTGTACAAATGAGTCGAAGTCTCTTTCATTTTATACCCTTCTCAAGGGGTTGAATATGCCTCTTCAGGGCCGACTTTCACTAGTAGGGCCAACATGGTCTTGGGAGTCCAATTTGACTTTAGAAAATAAAAAATAATGTTTCTTTCTTAATACAAATTTTCCCAAACGGGTCTTTTACATATGACAATAATTCTTTTGACTCATGAAAAATATTTCTTGACTTGACAAACCCTAGGAGCATGAAATGCATGCTTGACCGAGATGACCATTAAATGGAGCATGAAACTCATGCTTGAAAATCAATATTTTCTTTCTTCTTTTGCTTGATACATAAAATATACATAATGAAGACCGAACCTAGTTACTTTTCCAACAAAGATGACTTCCGTGCCTTTTTCCTTCCCAAGCCATAGTTTGTAAAACCTTAGGGTGATCCTCATTCGTATCAATGACTTGAATTGATTCAACAATCCTTTTGATGCCAAGGAGCTGCTTTAACTGTGTTTACCAATGGAAACTTAACTAATTTGGTTAGAGGGATGGGGACCTTAACGTTACTAACCCAATTTGTTATATCAAAATTCATATAGGGGGAAGCACCTGTTGAAGGTTCTTCTTGAGGCATTCTTGCACTGACTTAACGGGTTGATTATTTTTTCTCTTGAATCATATGGGGCTTTGTTTAAATATTTGAGGAACATTACTTTTTCTTCTTTAATAGGTGATTCCTTTATGTCTATTATCCTTCAACTGTTCAATTTCCTATTGAGAGGCCCTCTCACAAAAGTGCTAATAGCTTTCTCATAATATATGCCCTTGTCTTTTACTTGTTTCATGTTTTCTTGAGACAAAGGGTAACCTTTCCTCTCTTCTAACAAGTTATTACACGTATACTAGTAGTTGTTGCTCTTTTTTTTATTTGCTTCATTTTTTATCATTTCAAAGTATCTTGGCAAGCTTGGCAATATGGAGGAGACTCATGATCAACTACGTTAGTTGGTTGCAATGTGATGGGAGGTTTTTGATTTTGGGGAGGGCCATGTTGTTTCTAGGAGGAAACCTATTTTGTTGCTGATTTCTTTCCACTTAGGCCAACCTATTTTGCATTGCATTAATTTGTTGAGTAAAATATTCTTACATTCTTTTCATTACATCCATTATAGTGACTAAAGGATCATGGGCTGGATTTGTGGTGTGCATGGCTCTTGGATTAGGCTCCACTCTAGCTCTGGGTGGGGTTAGGAATTCTGACTTTCCCAATCGACATGTAAACTCTTAGCTTTGGCTTTATCATCTTTTAGATACGTTGGCTTTGATTGATTTAGGAAGAAGCTAAACTGTCCTTGAAAAGCAGTCAAATAGTACAATAGAACAATTGTCGGGGTAGGTTGATGATCATGAGGCATGTTTTGAACTAATTTATCAAACCTTATATTGGATTCATCAATTGTTTTATTTTCATTCCTCTTTATACTGGCCAATGTATTTTAAAAGAAACCTACCATCTATCTTTTCTAGTCGTCTAGAGAAAAACGTTATCTTTTCTAGCCATCTAGAGAAGAAATTATCTCTACAATCATCAAGAGTATTTATACGATTGTCCACTAAACTGGTAAGCAATTTTCATTCATCTTTCTTTAGAGAAGCAAAACATTTAAACAAGACGTCAAGGTGTTCAACTTCTTCATATCTAATAAAATCCATGAAGGCATCTCTAGGATCACTTGCACTAATAACATTGTCTCCATGAAATAAAGGCATTTCTCCGAGGACTTAGGTAGAGATCATGGGTTTTCGAGCAATAGTTGAGAAAACAAAAGGCTTATACCAATCGGTTAACCAAGGGGTGTCCATTATTCTTTGAGGATTAAGAAAGTTTGTATTATTAGAAAATAAATTTATTGTATCTTGAATTACTCAATTCCCAAGTTATTATTAGCTTCCCTAGCTTTAAGCCTCTTTAATCTTCGTGTATAAACCTTCTCTGTTTTGGGAATAAGATGAATTAATCCTTGAAAATTACTTCTAGTAGTGAATATGTATTTTCTGATGGAACTGCTAGCAGCTAGATGAATCAAAATTTAAATCATACTCATCAATAATAAAGACACAAGTTATTGCTATGAAAATCTGAGTTATGGACTTTATCCCTGTTAACGGTGCCAAAACGTTACATCCTAAGCATGCATATAAGCGGAACAATCCCAACCCATGGATGCAACCTTGAAGTAACTATTAGGAGTCGTAGCCTTGTCACCTCAATACAGCCTCCTTTTGGCTAGCTCTCTAAAGGCCGAGGGGGTTATGCCTTAATTATATGCTGATTATGAGAGCCCAAGTAACTTAATCTTTGCATTAATTAAGGGATACCCCACTTGGCCTTCGGAGAGCCAACCAAAAGTGAAGTGGAGGGTTTATTAAAGTGACAGTGATACAACTCCTAATGGGTACGTCAATGATGCACATCTGTGGATCAGGCTTTTTCCACTTCAGATGCGAGTTTAGGAGGTAACAAACCACATGCATTTCAGTCAGATATTTTCTTAAAGTTGTATTACGAAGTGTGGAAGCACTGATTATGATCTATCTGTTGTGGAAACATAATGGTTTCATTTTTTTCCACATTTCTTAGCTCTTAACTATATTACTTCAACTTGGAGAAAATCAGAATATTGGACCTCAGTAGGAAGATCCATCCTTTAATGACCAGTGACACTAATTTGGCATCTGTGTGTTTAAGTATATTTTATGGTCTTCTTAACTTACAATGGCAGAAACAAAAGAACGTAGGAAAGTCCGCCTGGTAGAAGAGCCCATGCCAGGAATGAGTAGGAGAAAAGTCAAAGCTGGTGGAACAGTTTCCAAAAGTTGTTCTCGTCCCCTTTCCACTGATGATATTCAAAAAGCAAAGAGGCAAGCTTACTTGTTGCAAAACAGGTATGGTAAATTTGATGTTTCAAAGTTGGATGATGATCATTTGGAGAAAACAAAGCCTTCAGAATCAGCCGTTGGAGAAGATTACAACAAAGCTAGCTGCAGCAAAACCAGTCCACCAGAATCAAGTATTTCAGAAGTCACTTCACATGGGTCCCAACATGCTACAGAAGCTGCCAGTGACAGCTTTGCTATAAACAGGGATTTTGTAGAGGAGATGGGAAAGCACATTATTACAGAAAATTCATTGTTGATTGAGAGTATACAGATTGAAGAGGTTCAAATTCTTTGGATAACACCTCCAGGTGGCCATGGATTTTCATCCTGCTTTCTAT
Organism: Pinus taeda; assembly: GCA_000404065.3. Taxonomy (NCBI): domain Eukaryota; kingdom Viridiplantae; phylum Streptophyta; class Pinopsida; order Pinales; family Pinaceae; genus Pinus; species Pinus taeda. The sequence continues at coordinate 535,782 of APFE031720216.1, forward strand.
GCAAAATCTTTTATACATTCTAGTTAAAGGTTTTCCTTTCCAGCAGTTTCTTGTTTATTGCGCTTAACTTGAATTTTACATACAACTTTTGTTTAATGTGTGATATCTAACTGGCAATCTTGTCAACATTTTTCCAGAGATGATAATTGATCATGTTTGGAGGTTTGCTAGCGGGGAAGAAAGCAAGGAGGTGGAATTTCAGTGTGAACGTGTTAAGCGGGAAAAGGAAGCAGTTTACTTAAATGAAGAGTCTATTCCATCTGATCCTAAGGAGCCCTGGGACATTGAATTAGATTATGATGATAGTTTGACTCCAGAGATTCCAATAGAACCTATTGTAACTGATGATAGCACAAAAGTAGTATCTCTTGGAAATTATGAGAGGCAGCAACTTACAGAAATTGTGAATGATGTAAAAATTGAAGGTTCTACTAGATTGTATAATCATTTTGTAGGAATTTCTAATGATAAAACTTGCAGCAGTATGCATGATCCTGTAGGTACCATGGAAGTTTCTTCATGCACAGATTCCAATTCAGATCCTCTAATAACATCATTGAAGCAAGTTACAACAAGCACTAATGAAGATCCTGTTCCTGACCTTGAATTATTAGCAGTACTGCTAAAGAATCCTGATTTAGTGTTTGCTCTTACTTCAGAGCAAGGTGCACGCTTCAGTAAAGAAGAAACAGTAGCTTTGCTTGATATTTTGAAGGCTAGCAGCACAAGACAAGAAATCTCTTGCACAGCTTCCAATTTTACTTCAAACAAAGAGGATTGTAGTTCTAGCACAGGTTCTGCTAATGCTGAGGTTATAAAACAGGAAGAACAAATGAAGGATAGTATATCATCAGCATCTGTCATACAATCTTTTAAAGGACTGGTGGGTTTGCACTTTTACTGGTTTTGTGTGTTAACTATTATTATCTGAGCAGTCACTGTACAAATTGGAATATTAATAAGTGACAACGTTTTCTAGGGTAATAATATGCTAAATTTTCAGAACCTCTTGTCCCATGGTCTGATTTATGGGCCTATTAAATCGATGATACGAGTCTTTAGTCCCAAAAATAAACAAGAGATATATTCTCAGGTCTATCAAGATCTTGTATATTAGGTTATTGCTTGATATACTTGTAAATAGTAACTACAAAACTGTGTGGTTTCCCCTAATTAATTCATGCTTGATATAATTGGAAATAATACATATAAATCTAAATGGTTCATGGTTTGGTTTTACCTAATTTATTGCATCTCAAATTTAGTTTTCTGGGAATCCAATCAACTATCTTTGTCATGCCGTTTTTGATTTCTGATTAAGAAGTTTTGTTTGGCATATTATTTATTAGCTATGAAAATTAAAAGTAAATAAGTAGGATCCCTACTTCAAGAAATTGCCTGCCAATGTGACACCTGCTCAAGTCTATCAAGACCCTGGGTGGAAGGGCTTTTAAATTTTAACACCATTTTGTATAAAGGAAATTGCTTGATATGGTAATTATAAATATCAAAATTGAGTATTAGATATAAACTATTGCATTTGAACTCATCAGTTTATGAGATTGAAATCAACGGTTCTTTCTTTTCCTCACTTGAATTATGATGCAATGAAAATTTAAAGATTGTGAAAAAAATCATAATATAAGAGTTATATCTGGTAATGGCTTTGAAGTGACTATGCTTGAATTTAGCCAAAGTAATGACTTCAATATCAGAAAAGTTTTAATATACGACTCAACAGGAACATGATATGCATGTGCATTCTAAATGTGGGTGACCAATTAGATGTGAACGCTAGTAGTTTTCATAATCTCTTCAGCAAAAGCTATTAGATTTGGTTTCTGCTTTACATTGTGTGTTTTGTTAATTACTGCATCTTTTGACATTAAGATTCACATAGATGTTTTGTATAATCGTTTGGAATGTGCTTTCTTTCAGGCTGAACAGATGTCAACTAATGCTGTCGTTTCATCTGTTTATATTTCACAATCGAGTCATCATGCTTCAACAAATTCATGTTATGGAGGCGAACACGGAAAAAGTAATGAAAATGGACAAGTTCCTGACCTTGGGTTACAGATCACACAAAATTTGCCCCTTCAAACCCATGATTCCACATCAGAGGCTTTTACATTTTCTCAAGATAACCAGGAAGTTTTAATACGGGAGCCACAAGAACAGTTACGTAGGACTGAAAACAATTCGTCTCAACAAGATAAAGTTAGGCTGCCACCTGTCATTCCACGGGTACAGCCTGTATTCATTCCAAATAAGGACTTGCGGCCTGATATTGTGAAGACTTCTGGTCCATCTCAATTACCCACTTGGCCAGTGGCTACTGTACAAAACCAGTCAAATGATGGAAATACAAAGAATTATGGTTTTGGGGTTTCATCCTTCAATTCTATGATTATAGAACATGGCTTATTGAAAACTAATAGAAGAGTAACATCTGGTGCCACGGTAATTGCTCATCCTGCTCTTAAGCAAAGCCCTTTGAAAGGAACAAGTGGACCAGTGTCTGGTATGATTCCAGTTGGTCAACCCACTAAACAGAATATGGTCCAAGGTTCAGCATCAAATAGGCAGTCTTTTCCCGGACAGAGTTCTGTGCAGCAGGGGCACATCAGAGCACCTATTCCTCCAGTTATTCCTGCTGTGCTGGTCACTGAGAGTATGCAAGCTTCCTCAAGCAATAATTCAGGATGCACTCAAGGTAATTTTCTAGAGAGGCGTGACCATAACCCTTCCTGTTCAAGTGGATTTGTGTCTTGTGGTGCTTTTAATGAAAAGGGGAATCCTGGTTCGCTTGATCGCATAAGGAGCTTGGTAATGGATTTTGGAAGGGATACTGGAAGAGATCACACAAAAAATGGTTGTTTGCCTCCCCACCAGGGACATGTTCCAAGACTAGATAATTTGTATCCTCCTCCAAGTTATCCTAATAATAACTTGCCACCTGTTCTGCCAAATTTATCAAGGCCAGACCTTGTTGAGCGGGTTCACCCAAAGCCACCTCCTAGTAATTACTCTCAGAGAAATATAACCAAGGCCCCGATGATTTCCCCTAGAAATATTTGGACACCAGATGCAAGAGGTGAACATCCATACTTTCATCAAGCACAAAATCCATCTCACAGCACATCCGAGTCAGGCCATTCTAATCTTCAAGGCAATTTCCGACCAAAGAGTCCTTGGGCATGGAATGGCAGGAGTGGTTCCTCGAGAGAAGGCCGGTAATGATGTAAGAAAAATATAGTTGGCATTTTTTGAAAATGATTCAAGATACCTAAGCATTTGCAGGTTGCCATGTTTTTGGCAGGTGTAGGTGGTTTGTACAAGGGTAGAGATACCCTCTACACTTTGCATAGCATTTATGCAATTTTTGATGAGTATTGGAATAAAATTTATTGTGCTTGCACCATATTCAAGGCTGTATGCCGATGTAACTTGAACTGTTGATTCTTATAATCTTGCAGTGCTTCATTCTTTTTGAGCATTCATTATGTTTTGCTATTTACTTTGTCTATATTAATATTTTAATGTTTTCTTAGTTTTACATAGATTTTTACCAATAATGGTGCTATAATAGAAAATATGCGATCCATAAATATTTCTCTAGTAGGGATGAAGGAGATTTGTGCGCTTTTATTTCTATTAGCGTCGACAGTTGAAAGGAGTAAATTAATTCGATGAACTCGGGTAGGAATGGCCTGGTAAAAATCGATGCAACTGGGATAACATTGTTGTTACACATTGAAATGATAATTAGGAGCCGCAGCTGATGAAATTTTACATGTGTGGTAAGATAAATTCAGTGTTCCGTGGGGTTGTGTTCCCCGGGTGGGAGTGTGTTCCCCGTACAAAGGGCATCTGGGGAAAGATTTCCCCATGTTCTCCTTTTGGGGAAATTTGAGGAAACACATGGGAAGCATTTTTCCATCTTTTTCTCTCCAACAACCCCTTAGGACAGAACAAAGATCAGGGATAGAGCTAAGTTTGACATTGTCATCAATGGTAATATTAAAATTTTAAAGTTTTCCTAAAAATTTTAACATTACCATTAATTTTTGGAGGATATTTTTGAGTGGTTCCAACTTTATACTTTATATGAAGAAAGTAAAATTGCGTATCCCATATTCAAATTTCAATTAACAATTTTCAGAGGATGTTTGAGAGTGGTTCCAACTTCATATTTCATATGAAGAAAGTAAAATTGCATATCCCATATTCAAATTTCAATTAACAATTTTCAGGATTTTAGAATGGGTGGGAGTTTAACATTTCCATTCAATTGCACAATAATGAATTTGCAACAGATGAATTGTTATTGCTGGTGTTTTATCATTATTATTTTTATAATTTAAAAATTGTCATTATTATTTTAATAATTTAAGAAATGGACCATATGCTATGGACCTCAACGCATCCCTGTCCCCCTGAATTTCCCTTGAGAGCACTCCCACATGTCCCATGTGTCTCCTCACTCCCGTGCTCCCTTCCTAGAAACTTGGCACAACATAGCATAAATTTCTTTTGTGCTATAATGTTATCACTAAACAAAAATATTCCATAATATAGGAACGCAAAATAATGAAACATACAGTTCCAGTAGAGATTCAAGGCCCATTTGATTACCATGCTAGCCATTGTCTTTATCACTTACTTTATTGTAAAGTATTTGTGATCAACCCACAGGACTTCTCAAAATGTTTTTCATTGAGGATGCTTTTCTTTTTACAAAGTTAATGGCCGAAACCGCAGGAAGTGTGCCGCGTTGGACAATTATCCTTATATTATCCTAGATTTTGTGGAACCAAGAGATGGACACATTTCAGATTTATAACATTTTTCTTAATATTCTATGTATTGCAACTTTCTGACCCTCATCCAGGAATGCCATTTTTCGTTTTGCCTTGTGAAGAGCCAACTCCACTTTCAGAAATGACTATTAATAATGGACAATGGTAGATGCCGGCTTTATTAATTGAACTATGGTATAATTGCTGCACTTTTGTGGGACTCTACAAGAGAATCAGAGGACAGCTCGGTTAGGCTATGCATTGATGACTGTTATTTGACAATCCGGTATATTGTGTTAGTATACTACAATAGAATAGTACAAGAGAATATCAGTAGGGCTCTTCCGTATGATAAATCAGTTGGGCCATGCATTTCATGAGTGTATCATTTCATGGTCCTGCAATCCAGAAAAACACACCGCAGCAGAGATGGGGATGCTTATCTCATAGCCTTCATAAATTTCAAAATACGAATTGGTCTATGACAAGCACCCCTAATCGTTTTCTTCTTATTTGTCCTTTCCATGTAGTCGAAGCACGTTGGACGTTGGAGTATAATGAATATATTTTGCCGTTTTCCATTTAGGGCTGCTTGTTCCATTGTAATACTCAAACAACTTAATCAGGAAGTATAAATTGCAGTTGGCATTTGTTGTTCACCCATCAATATAATGTAGGTCTTCTTTGATAGAAGTTAGTAGATTATTGGAGGAACATTTGGAAGTGGGCTTTGTTTTTTGATGGCTCATTTCTAAGCTTTCATGAAAGTGTTTTGTGTTCTTTTCATGACGTGAAAGTGGTTTGTGTTCTTTTCATGACACTGAATTTTAGTATGCAAATATTTTAACTCTTTTTGGCAAATATTTTTTTGGCATTTTTTAATCACACAAAATTTTATTTCGTCTATGCCATCGAGTGGTTTCTTGTTTATTAGGAATTTGACTTACGGTTTCATTCATTTTTTCAAAATTGCAATTCTCACAAAATCTCCTAATTGTGCAACACTTATATTGCAATAATTTAGAATATAAATATGTAAATGTTATTTGGAGATACACACTCTTATTGCAAGTAAATGTTATACATTTAGATTATTGTGACTTAGTTTCATAGGTCTGAAATGATCTTAATAATTTGATGTAGATATTAATTTTTGCGTATTCATGGTGATTTTTCTGTGAAATTTTAGTTAGAAGCTTTCACTGAGAGTTTAGGTGCACTTAGATGTTCATTATTTGTATGGAAGTGATGAATTTGAATTCATAGTTGCAATTCATTGTGGAATTTCACTGGCATTTGTGGTTAGCATGGAAGGTTTCTCGACAAAGTTTTTTCTGAGATGATTATGTGGGTTTATAATTGCTATCAAATTCTTCACCATTCATTTTGTCAAATGGCTTTTTGAATATATAAATGATTTCTTATGGACTTTTAAATGTTAACCAATATTTAGATTTATTTGGGCATAGTTAGTGGGTTTTTGGTTATGTTGTTTTTTCATTTTTATGATGTTTGGGGGCATGGTAAATATATTTTATGATTGAAATGCTTTTATGCATATTGAAACAACTTTATTGTTTTTAGTTATGATCTCCAAACCAATTCATAATTTGAAATCTAATTAAAACCACTGTTACTAGTTTGTGGCCGTCAAATAATGTAACTAGTGTCGGCCTTCATAATTGTACTTGATGAAAAGAAAAGAAAAAAGAAATTTATTGTAAAAGAAAAATTATTTTGAAGTATCTGCTTTATGCTCTTTTTTTTTTTAATTTTCTAAGTCAAAGCTTCCATTGTGTTATAGCTCCAAATCTCACTATTATGGTTTGTGATGCTGCACTCATGGCCTAGGGCAACCCCTCCTTCCAGACCTGGTCCAAAATTTAAAAAATAGTGTTTTATCCCTTATACGCGACATTGCTCTGAGTTAAATGCGTGTATATGCGGGTAGGCATATACCCAACCCGCATATATGTATTAAAACACTTGAAAAAATATAAAACTCCTTAATTTCGGGCGGAGATCGCGGGTTTTACCTGCTGATCACCTGTTAGTGCCTGTGGCCCAACTGTTCCCAACCAACTCCCAACTAAAAAACTACTTTGGGAGAGGTATAAAAAGACCTCAAGGGAAAGGCCTAAGGGAGGAGAGAAGAGAGAGAAAGGTTATTATACTGAGATTTTTCCCCTGACCAGGTCTGAAGACCCTTGTGCCATCTGCACTTCCCCCATTTGTACAGGAAACTCTTGTTTCCTTGTGTGTTGATGTTCATCCACTATTTATGACATCATGGAATGAGTCATGGAAGGAGATATGCTAAAGGCTTGAGGCTGGACGGATCCGGAAGGAAGCTTTGCTTGGAGCCTGCGAAAGGTTACTCAGGTGAAAATAGTCCTTTTTTTACGTTCTATTTGTCTATAATAAAGAAACATGTCTTGGTTCCTGATATAAATCCTCTTTATGTTGATGATATTCATGTTGGAATTCATATGCCAATGGTTGTTTAAAGTTTATAACTAACTACCTTCCTTTATAACATGAAGATGATTTCTTTATAAGTCTTTATCCATATACTGCTGTGTTATTTGGAATTGGTTGTTTTGCAGGACAAAGGAGCGAAAGGGACTTGAAGAAGGGTTTGAACCCTAAAGGACCTTCTCAAACATGGGACCTAAGGTATGCCCCTCTTACTATAGAATTTGCTTATAATAGCATAATGGCTGTGTGAATGTGTGTTTCTCTTTATAGACAACTTTCAGTCTGCTAGGGTTTCAACCCAAAAGCCCTAAGGGAACATTTCCCTTAACAGAATTGGCGACTCCACTGAGGACACCACTCTTGTTGTTCCTAGTTTGGGTGTTTTTCAAGCCAATTAGGGCTCAGTTGCCTGTTTGCTCGTTGTTGCTGTGTGGTCTGTTCTTGAATTCTAAGTTTTGCCAGTTTCTTCAGTGTGTTTTTTTATTTTTCTTGAAATCTTTCAAATAGGCTGTTTTTCTTAGTTACAGAAGCATATATATGCATGTTTCTTTAAGCGAACCCGCGTATACGCAGGTTTCCTTAGAATCAGTCGCGTATACAGGCAATCTGTACATAAGTACAGTCGTGTATATCTTGCAATTTTCAAGAATTGTAAATCTTTTTGTCTCTGAGGGTCTGTTTGGTGGTTTGATTCAGTTTGAAACAGTCATTTTCCAGTATCAGTTATTTGTTTTACAGCAAGCATCTTGCTCCAATTTCTCTCTGATTGTAACGGGTATTGGTCTTGTTTTGTTGTTCCAAGCGTCATCGTTTTTTGCTAAAGCACGCAAGATTTCTTGTTGGAATCTTGGCTGCTCTGATTCATCACAACAGAAAGATTGGTCTCAATTTTTGTGTTGAATCTTGCTTTTGGTGACTTTTTGTTTGCTTGACAAAACCACTTTTTGTGACCATCCACTTCTTTGTTTCATGAAAGTTGTTGATTGATACTTTCTTGAAATTTGTCTTTTTAATCTTTTTGGTCTTTGTTGCCAAGGCTTTCATTGCTGCTTTCGATTGTTAAAGAGCATATTTAAACACATTTATGTTTGTTGAGTTTTCATCCATTGTGTGGTGTCAACTTGCAAAAGTGTTTGTTGCCTAACTTTCAATCGCAAAGTTTCAGTTTTGTTGAGAGCATTTTTGGAAAGACTCTTTTGTTGTTGCTTTGAAGAAAACTTTTTGAAAAACTTCGTTTTGCTTTCTTAAACTTGGTTTTCAATTGGTTTCCTTTTAGTGAATGAAATGCTTTATGTTTGTCTTGAAATTTCTTTTTAGTGTTTAGACGAAATGAATGGTAGCATCTCGTATTCCATGTAGACATTTTAAGTGGCAAAATAAAAATTGATAAGCAAGCAACTTTCATTTCTTGTTTTTAGAGTTGTTTTGAATCTTGCATCAACATATATTTGTTGCATTAGGATAGATTTGCATATCTTTTTAGGTATACATAGCTTTGTTAACTTTTGTGAGTGTGAAGCATGAATTAACGAAAAGAAAAGAAAAATTTGTTTTATTAGAAGTTCCTTTGAACCTTGTAGAAATTGCTCTTCGTCGAAAAACGAAAACAAGTGCATGTGTATATAGTCAGGTTTTTATTAATTTCTTTTGCGTCAAAAAACACCACTAATTTCACTTCCGTTATCCCGTGACTTAAAGAACAACCTATTTTAAAATCAAGCGCTAACTAAAATTCACTAAAATTTTTTCTTTTAAGTTACATACACCAACAAGTTTTAGGATTTTAGGGCCTTGGATTAGGCGAGTGGAGAGTTAACTCCCCAAGGCCATTTAAACGTCAAACGTAGGAGTCTGAATAACGAGTGAAAATCCAATAGCGTCAGGAAGACCAGGAAAGCTCCGGATCTGGGAGTTAAGCACAAGGGTCTGTGAAGATAGGGAAGAGAGATACCCCCTCTCTTACTTGTCTGAACTTACCTCACGACTGTTCCACCTGGCTTCTGCGACGAGTTGGTATCCATAGTTGCTACTCCTAGGGATCTACATAGGTGGCTGCGGAGGGGAATTGCGTGGCACCTGAGGTCGACGTTGCATCACTCTCGACAGTACCACTGGAGGGCACCCTTGCGAAGCTTGGGGGCTTGCACCGGCGCAGGATGTTGTTAGGAGGTTAGCGTAACTTCCTCTGTTACCTTCGCTGATAAGATTGGGCCCTCATCATCCCAGATTATCTTCGGAAGGCCCCTTAATTCACTTTCTCGTATTTTGGTGTCCGGTCCTAATCACCCGGAGCAGAAATACTTGGAAGTTGTTTGACTCGCTGTTATCTTTAGGGACTTTATAGTGTGTGCTCTGTGCTCTTAGTTGGCATAGCTTTCAATTTTTTGAGTCTTTAGTTAGATCTTAGCAAGAAAGTCAAAGTGGCTGGCTGATCACCTAGACGGTCTCGAAGACTTTGTGGTCTTTCACCACCAAGTTTAGAGCCTTTTCTTAGAAGGTGCAAAGGTAATTCTACTGGTGGGTTTCATCCCACGGCAGTTGACGCATTGGGGATTGATCCTCCTCTCGGGGGCATTAGTATTCAAGCAAGGCCTAGCACTTCCGCGGAACAAGAGAGGAACACTCTAGTTCTTTCTTGAGTTTGCTTACAAGCGAAGAATAACATAGAGGTAGAAGAACTCTCAGAGTCGTTAGCGGCTCCGAATTCTCCCCTACCATCTAGTCATCTAGACGTATTACAATACGTTGGGACTTCGACGCATAGACCGTCAAGTCCAGGTTATGCTACGCGCTTACTATCAATGACCACAACTGGAAGCATGGCTTCTACAAGTGCTATGACTGTGCAGACTCCAATATCTGTACAAGGGGGAGGAACTATTTCTATCCCCTCCGCTTCTTTATTCGGGTCTTTTTCTAGCACATCTTTAGTTGGGTCTACCTCCATTCCGTCCACGAGTGGAAATTCCCAAACCAATGCTTTTGGTTCTGGATTCTTCCCATTTGGTGCCCATTCACAGGGTATTCCTTCAGTTCCGTTCGGTGCCGCCACGTCCATGATGAGTGGATCGGCTTCATTCCAGGGTTTTCCTTTCGGAAGTGGTCAAATACCACATTCCAACCCGAGGATAGGATCCATGCCTTTTTCTTCTATAGGACAAAGCAGCAATCCTTTCTAAGGTTGGACTAACCCTGGGGTTAGTGGCACGGGAACTGGGAATCCGTTTTTCAGCCAACATGGGAATAGGCCGTACGCCACAGTTAGCTCGTTTCAAAGTATTCCTCCCTTAGCTTCGTCTTGGAATCCGTATCAGGGGTTATCAACTCCTTATAATCCTTTAGGAGGAAACTTTGTTGGTTATGGTGGATATGCGGTCGGAGTTGGTCAAACTCCGAATTTTGCTGGATCACAAGGCTTGCCTTTTGGTTCAGCCGGTTCTACTGGTTACTTCGGGCAGCCTGGTGCCTTCCAAAATCTAGGTCAATCTTTTCAGAAGTTTGGGAGTTCCGCCCAATCTGGGTGGAATCCCCAAGGTCCTCCTAGGCTTCCGTTTTTGGCAACATTGAACTTGCCAGATCTCACTAAGTTAACAAACGATCCAATCAAGTACAATTCGACTTGGCCTCCGGTCCCAACCAAACTCCCTTCGGACATTCCGAAATTCGAAGGGAAGAGTGGTGAAGACCCAGGCGACCATGTAACCACATTCCATTTGTGGTGCTCATCCAACTCCCTTATCGACGACTCAATTAGGTTGAGACTCTTTCAACGCACCTTGACTGGTAATGCGGTCAAATGGTATATAGAGTTGCCAGGGGGCAACTTTACATCTTTCGCTGACTTAGCCAATATTTTCTTAAATCATTTTCAGTTGCCTGTCTGTTATGATGCCGGAACCGAATTACTGGCCACTTTTCGTCAGGATAAGGCAACTCACATTTCTGACCATATTCAGGAATGGAGACGGAGAAAGAGGCTCATTAACGCCGAAATCCCTCCGGAGTACCGTCTCGAATGGTTTTTGAAATCTTTAATACCTGAGATCTCCAAGGATGTCTCCATGTCTGGAGTCTATTCTGAGGAGCAAGCCATTTTTAGGCCCAACAATTAGAATTGATCTACTCTCAGTCTGGGATCCTACAAAAATACCTGCCAGATGGTCATGGGTCTAAGGTTGATGTAGCTAAGTCGAAGTCAGGTCCCCACGCAGATGGTATTGTTGGATCGGTAGACACGAATACAATGAACTTGTTGAACCAATTGCAGCAGTTGTCTTTACAAACTGCTTCTAACAACCAAGTCACATCGTCTAACCCTTCGGCTTCCCAAACCTCTTCGATTAATGCCGTCCAATCTGATAACCCCAAAGGAAATCAAAATTCCAATGGGAAAAAGAAAGGACGAGGTAAGAAAAAGAACCAGGATGGGAAGCCTAATGCAAATAAATCCGGCAATAATGTTGGTGGTGGTAGAGATGAGTTTAAAAAGAAGGTTAAGTTTCCATGCAAGTTGTGCAGTGGAGACCATTTAACTCATCTTTGCCCCAAGATTGAAGACACTCAGTGCTTGTTAGGGCAGCAAGGGACTTCTAGTTCCCAAGCTGTGTTAACCAACCCTTTTCCCCAAGGGCATCAACTTCTTGTTGGCGCGAGTTCAAACCCTGGAACCTTCGCAGGGGGCAACGAGGAAGGGGAAAAATCATCGAATGTTTTCATGATGGGTTCTAACATCCATGTGGCTACTCGGTCACGTGATTATCGTGAAGCCGAAACTTCCAAGGACAAGACTATTCCCGGAAATACCGACCTTCATATTGAGCGACCCCCTGTTGAGAGTATACCACGGATACCAAAAGGTTCCGCTAAACACGCGACTATTAATCCTAATGCTAGGGCCGCCCAGAATTACTCCATTGTTGAGGATCTGGCTCAAAGTCCGTGCGCCATGTCTGCTTTAGAGGTTCTCTAGTCGTGTCCGGCTTAGCAAAGTGCTTTACTTTCCACGATTGGGGCAGTCGATCCAACTAACTCTTTAGTGCTCACTTTTGACATGTTAAATGTCAAAAAGCGACTCCCTCATCATATGGCTTTTCAAATAAAGTCTACATACCGGAAAACGAATATTTTTCGGACGGTTATAGATGAGGGAGCTTCCACGTGTGTCATGTCTATGTCATGCTGGAAGGCTATTGGATCACCGTCGGTTGTTCCTTCACCCACCCTCTTGACAACGTTTGATGGTCATTCTCATAGGCCATACGAGATTATCTCGGGGTTTCCTATATGTGTTGGAGGGAAGGTCGTTAATATTGAGGTAGAAGTCGTAGATGCTAACCTAGACTATAATCTCCTCTTAGGAATGAACTGGGTATACGAAATGGACGCCGTTGTTTCGACTCCGTTTCGTGTCATTTGCTTTCCTCATGAAGGGAAAATCATTAAGGTTGATCAATTGGATTATTCTCCAGTCGATCCTCGAGAAACTTCGGATTCTACTATTCCCTTAGTGGATAACCCCCGTCCGCCTACTGAGAATTTAGGAGTCGGGATGTACTCTTCATTAATGGGTACATTTGATCTTCCCCCTCCTACGGCTAGAATAGATACAATTTCATCCTCCAGGGACCCTTTATGGAGAGAGTTTGTTCAAACTCCTTATTCTTCGGATCCCGGAACCTTAGCTTCATCTGTGACCACATTGGATGACGATAAGGCAGGTGGAATAGAATCTCTTATATCTGTAGTAGAACCTAGGTGTGAATCTATCGATAGCTCTGCAGATAACCATTCTACTCCTTCCTCTGGGAAAGAGATAGATGGTGATGTGGCTCATTCTCGGACCCTCGATTCCACTTATGCATCGGATTGCTCGGATATTGTTTTTCCATCGGATGAAGCGATATTCGAAGCAATGATGGATGTAGATCGACCTTTGGAAGATTTAAGTCGTCGGTCACATTTTTATTCCCCTGTGCATGAAGTCGAATCCTAGTCCTCCAGTCCGACTAGTGATGTTTGTATGGTCCCTTTGGCTCCAACACAGTTATTTTCCGAAGGAAGTATATTGATTGGTTCGATCATAGTACCTATAAACATCTCTAGGAGCAAGTGGGCGGAACCCCCTGACGGGCTCTACCTAAAGAAGTACTTTGCTTAAGTAGGAGTTGGGTTCTTTGTACATTATGTATATTTGTACATGTATCATCGAGAGTTTTTTGATATCAACGCTTTTTGGTTTGCTGTGGCAGGTATTGATGGATGACTTGGTCTATTTTGGGTTCACCGATGGTGCTAGTCGGCACACTCGGAATCTCACTTCCGCAGCTTGGGTACTCTATCATCCAATCGGTCAATTGATGGTATCAAGAGGTGTATGCATTGGTCCTGCTTCAAACAATATGGCTGAGTATACCGCCGTTATTAATTTACTATCCGAGGCAATCTCTTATGAGATTGACTCGTTGGTAGTTTATCTGGATTCTCAATTGATAGTGTCACAGTTAAACAACATTTATCAGGTAAGGGATCCATGTTTATATCGCCAGTATTTAAGGGTGAGGTTGTTGAAAAGATCATTTGTTTATATTAATTATTTGCACATTCCAAGACCTCATAATTGGTTAGCTGATTCTATCGCTAATCAAGCATTAGACTGGCACATCAATCATTCATCACAATAAAATCAAGTATCAAAAAGTCAAACTGTATATATATATATATATATATATATATATATATATATATAATTATATATATATATATATATCATCATCATCATAAAAGCATTGTAGAATTGAGGCTTCTGTGATTCATCATAGTTATAAGAAGAGCTCGGCGTAAATCACATGAAAGGAGACCTTTGTCGACGCGTTTCGAAACCAACTAGTGTGGTTCATCATCAGGACAAGTTGAAGAAAACAGATCTTGCCTAGCAAGTTAAATAGACTAGCAGGGACTCCAACGGCTACCTAACGGCTATTTTGACTCTAGGACCCAGGCCAGAATTATATTAATAAATTTAATCTTATTATTATTTTTTATATATTTAAGATTAATAATCTAATATTTCTAGAAATAAGAGAAATTAGGTAATTTTTCTTATTTCTAGAAATATTAGATTATTAATCTTAATATAATAAAAAATAATAATAAGATTAAATTTATTAATATAATTCTGGCCTGGGACCTAGAGTCAAAAATAGCCGTTAGGTAGCCGTTGGAGTCTCTGCTCAGTCTATTTATCTTGCTAGGCAAGATCTGTTTCTTCAACTTGTCCTGATGATGAACCACACTAGTTGGTTCGAAACGCGTCGACAAAGGTCTCTTTCATGTGATTTACGCCGAAGCTCTTCTTATAATCATAAAGCATCTTGAGTGTACATATGTTGTCCAAAAATATACAAAATCGAGACTCAAATGCCTATAATCATGTCCGACATATCTAATGCCCCGGCTCAGGATGAGTGGCTAAGTAGGTAACTATCGCATTGGCCACACGCCGAAAAGTGCGAACCTAGTCACGTGGCATGCCAACCACATGATGCTGCATATCCTCAGGAAGATCCTCTATCGCAGCCATCGGTACTCGGCAGCTCAGTCTCGTCAAGTGTCGCTGGACGTTGTTTAGAGTTCGTTCTGTCTCAGCAGCAACCTCTTCGACTCCTCGGCCCCGCCGTCCATGCCGCGGGAACCCATCTGGTCGTACCGACCCAATATCTGGAACATGATCATCATATTAGTCATTTGAATCCCATCAAAAATATTTTTCAAAATGCATCATTATATTTGAAAAATCCAAAAAATCATAAAATCAAAAAATTCTTACCAATCTCGCCCCATGCTGCGTTCGGCGGTAATGCTAGGTCATGATCTCCTTCGAAATCCAGCCCAGCATAGGGTTAGTCATCCACGGCGATGATCTGCTAATCCCACCAGGCGAAGAAGTCATCGTCGAAAGCAGTTCTTGGGACCTCCCCACCCCCCAGATGTTTCATCAAATCAACCCACCAGCCCATGCGTGGATCGTGTGGGGTGCTGATGGAAACTGCTACCCTTGGGCGGAGTGCGAGAACTCTCTCAAAAAAGAAAGTACATAGGATAGTTCCGTACCCAAAGTTCTTGGTCTGTCCCCTCTTGATAGAAGTGAGTTGGCTCTTCATGTTGGCCAGAAGAGGAGTACACCAGTCGAACACAGTAGTGAGACAGTGAACTGCCACGCTCATGGTTAGCCATGATGCCTGATGCAGAGAGAACGATCCGTTCACTCGAGCATGGTGAATAGGATTATTCTTAGAGATAAACTCGCCACATGTGTGATAGAAATATGGCTCCCAACCTTCTTGGGATGTCCTGGGCAATATATCTGTATGTAGTCCTCTATGG
This sequence comes from Pinus taeda, assembly GCA_000404065.3. Taxonomy (NCBI): domain Eukaryota; kingdom Viridiplantae; phylum Streptophyta; class Pinopsida; order Pinales; family Pinaceae; genus Pinus; species Pinus taeda. The sequence continues at coordinate 551,444 of APFE031720216.1, forward strand.
TGAGACTGCTCCGTGTCCTGCCCCGGGAATATACTACCTCTCCCCTTCGGGAAAGGCCCGTGATGAAATAGATATCCTCCACTTCTACCCTGAGTGGCATTTGATCAATCATGAAGGCTTCCTCCTTGACGTCCCAATAATCAATGAGCATCTCAAGCAGACGTACATTGGCTTTCATGCTCGACAGTTTGAAGAATTTAAGCAAATCGCATCCCCGTAAGGCATCCAAAACTTGAGGATCATTCATGACTTCATTATCCACCCCTACATGCTCTCTTTCACGCCAAGTGACCGGCATTCTGAGAAAAAAATGATTTGCAACCGTTAGTTTTTGTTTAAAATTGGTTCACGGCGTATACACGGTTTCCTGTGCACACAGATATTACCAACCCGCGTATACGCTGCGGTGAAATTTTGGACAAAAATTCAACGTTGAAACATCAATTAAAAATCTTAAAACTAGTCACAATTAATTGCAAGCTAAGTATAAGAGTTACTTGGAGGTTTTTGAAGAATTTGAATGGTCGAATTTGGTATACGGGAAGTTTGCTCCTTTTGCTCCAAATCTTTGCTCTCCAACTCAAATGGTAAAAATGGTGAGTCCAAAATCCCTTTTATAAGTTTCAAAAATGCAAAATTTTTTCAAAATTTTATTTTGTTTGGCCTCATGTGACTTTTAACTTGGGAGCTTGGAATGTCGAGAATGGTTTGTTTTTTAGGACATTTTGGACGTTTTTTCGACAATTTTGAGACAGTTCCATGACTATTGACCCGTCATGGCAGGTATCGTTTTCTCACTAGCATATAGGTTAGCGACACCATTTTTCCGTTTCATTATGCATACTAGCCTTCATTCGCCGATATAGTTGCCATATGGTCGACCCATCGTGTTTTGGTTCGTAAGCCATTTTCACTCGCCAATTTTTGAAATCATGACACGATGGTAGAGCCATCCTTTACATGGGCATCGTAGTTAGCACCTCATTGACATTTGTTGCCCATGCTGCTCCGATTTGAGTAGGCTTTGGAGTCCTCTGTAGTCCCACCATGACTTATGCGTTGAAGACTCATTCCTCTTAGCTTCTTCGCTTTGTTCTGGCCTTATACCCTAGAGGCTCCTTTGTGTTGAGTTGTACTACTGCATTGCATGTTAACCACTTGCACCTTTTGTCCTAGAGCCGGCTTCACTTGGACTCATGTTTAAGCCAACTTTTGACCATGACGACTGCAAAATCAACCTTGCATACCTTTGACTTCTGCAACTTGACACACCTTGACCCGTGGAAGGAATGTACCTTTGAGTGTCACTGACCAGTTTTCACCTCCCTACATTGAGCATAGGAATGTTCCATTCCCAGGAACTAGATCATCTATTTCACCGACACTCGTACTTTCCATTATACCATAGCATTCTTTTATTCTTTTTCAAGCTTAACGGAAAAAGACAAAAAAATAAATATTCCAAAAAGAGTGGGAACGGGACAATATTTCCATTTATTGTTGGCAGCTAGAGTCAGTCATGTTGCCCTTGAACAAAGCACTCAAAACAAAGTCTCCTCCGTTTGGGCGGGATTTAGTTTGACTTAGGTATGCCTTAACCTTGTTATTGAGTCAGTTCTCCCCTGATTGGTTATCTATTCCAATCATATGGAGGGTTCGTTCGTTCGTTCGTACAGAGTCATCATATGCTGCCATATAGTCACATTGAGTCGTGCTTTTTTTCAAGGGACGTTAGCCTGAGTCGGCCTCTCTGCGGTGTCTCTTGACTCATTTTTCAGTCGGCCAACCCAGTTGTCAGTGTCATGTCTATTGTCACATCAGTTATATTGGTCCTTTACTCATGCCGGTTTGAGAAGGTCTCCATTGACTTCTTGCTAGCGGGTCTTGTCCTTATTGACGACGACATCTTGCTTTGAGGACAGGCCTAGAGCCGCAGCCTGGCCCTATTTTCATTATTGATAGGTTACCTTGTGCTCAGCATCGATCAATATCATGGGTCTTTGACTGAGTGGTTTCCCTTGTGTTCAATGTCAGCTTACATTATCACACATTGGGATTCGTGCAGTACCTTGGTTTCCATTTGACCCTATTGGTGGATACCTCGCCTTTGTGTCAGCTTTCATTATTGGTTGGTTCAGAGGGTTTCTACCATGCGCTAGCTACATATTGTGTACACCGGAAATGTACTTCGGTTCGGTTACTACATCTTTTTTCGTCTGATTCCTTCCACATTATTGGCCTACGAGTTACACTCGTGCTAGATTGATGAAGGATGCCTTAATGCCTTCCTTCTAGTGGATCTTTCCCTATCGACTCCGACTCATTGCTCCGGGGCAAAGATCTAGAGTCCATTTGGCAGTACCTTGGGGTTTGCAGTCATTAGTGGCAAATCCTTCGCTATCGACAGTGGGAAACCATCATTGTCTTCTGATTGATATATTCTTACAGGTGTTCGACTACAGCTCATTTATTCGCACTTGTTAGTTTGTACTGGGTACCTTGACGGTCATTATCATTATCGGTGAGTAGTCTCGCGTTTGTTAATGGTATACATCAATGACCTGTAATCAAACGATTTCTCACATGGTCGACTTCAGATCATTTATTCCCATGATGTAGAAATGTACCACGGTGGTTGGTGAAGACCTCAGGTTGCATCAGCATTCATTGGTTCACTTGACAGTTGCTCCTGTTGCTGCTAGTTGATAACACTCCACCTTATATGTTGTAGTCATTCATGGCGACATTCTATATGCTGGCACCTGAGTCTGCAGTGTAGTACCACCTTACTCCATCATGTTCATTTGGTAATTTTGGGATCAATCTTTGATATCAATGATCAGCTTCATCCTTCAGCATCATTGACATTCTTATATGTGATATTCAGACATGTACTTGTTCGATCATGATCAGATGATCCATTATGTATTTTTCAGTCTTCTATACTTGTATACTTAGTGGATCCACTTGTACTTGATATGAGGACATGCTTTACTTTCTCTGAGCATGGGTATGCCCACCTCAGATAGTGTTTCTTTCTGATCTCCTTTTGTGGCTTGGAAGGCTGAACTCTGGTGAAGTCCTTCTCAGTTTTTGACAGGTTTCCTTTCCATGTACTTACTTAATATATTTCGGCCATCATGTACCCCTTCTAACCTCATATATTAGGGGGCATCTATTATAGCTCCAAATCTCACTCTTGATGTTTGTGATTCTGCACTCATGCCCTAGGGCAACCCCTCCTTCCAGACCCAGTCCAAATACTTAAAAAACAGTGTTTTACTCCCTATATGCAACATTGCCCTGAGCTAAACGCATGTGTACACGGGTCTCTATATACCCAACCCGCGTATATGTCTTAAAATACTTTAAAAAATTAAATCTTCTTAATTTCAAGTAGAGATCACGAGTTTTACTTGTTTATTACCTATTAGTGCATGTGGCCCAACTGTTCCCAACGAATTCCCAACTAAAAAACTACTTTGGGAGAAGTATAAAAAGGCTTCAATGGGAAGGCCTAAGGGAGAAGAGAATAGAGAGAAAAATCACTCTGATGAGACTATCCTTGATTAGGTCTGAAGATCCTTGTGCTTCCAGCACTTCCCCCATTACAGGAAACCCTTGTTTCCTTGAGTTATGATGCCTTTTCACTAGTTGAGATATCCTTGTGTGAGTCATGGAAGGAGCCTTTTGAAGACTTGGGATTGGACAAATCTGGAGAACGGTTCCACTTGGAGCCTGCAAGAGGAAGATTTAGGTGATATCATTCCTTGTTTTACTTTAGTTATCTGCAATAAAGAAACAGTTGTCTTATTCTCGAAATCAATCTTCTTCATGCTTATGATGTTGTCATTATGGTTTGCATATGAATAGTTGTTTCAATTATATAACTAACTACCTTTCAATATGCTATGAAGTTGATTTCTTTATGATGCTTGGTCCATATACTACTATGCTTTATTGAGTTGATTGTTTTGCAGGTTGAAGGATCGAAAGGAACTCCAAGAAAGTTTGGACCCTGGCTGGATCTACTCGAACGAAGGACCCCCAGGTGCACCTCTCTTCACGTAGTTTGCTTATATTAGTATCATGGCTATGTGGAATGCTTGTTTTTCATTGTAGATAACCCTTGCTCTGCTAGGGTATTGACCTAAGATCCTAGGGGACTTTGTCCCTCAACAATTATGATATTATGATTGGTACACATCCTACAAAGGATGTGGACAGAGAAATGGTAGTTTAGTGATAGATGGATGACAAAAGTGAAGCTTGAGAAAGTATACATGGTTCCTGTGAAGAATGGTAACGTACATATATAGGTCTTGTGAGAAAAAATCATGTACATAATCCAATCCATCAAAATCTAGATATCAGTGGTTATTAACATGGTATTTTCCTATAGTAATTAGGGAGGAAACGTTTATTTGACTCCATCAAAGAATACTAATGACATTACCAAGGGATTTACCTAAGGTATTGGCTAAGGAAAAAACTATATAAGGAGATGGATATCAAGGTGTTGTGTGTGTAAGTAATGGATTGTTTATGTGTTATATGATCTGAAATAGGTGTGCACCAGGAAGTAAGGAGATGGCTCAGATCTGATAGATAAGAACATATAGTGAAGACTAATGAATACACTTACCTGATCTACTTATGGTTATATATTTAATAATGCTAGATCTATGGTTATAATGATGGTATGATATGAATGTGCTTACAATAACCTGTGATCTTGACAGTGAAGGTTGCAAAATGTGGGTTATGTTTGAAATGAAGGTATGCTTCAATAATTTAAGATTTGTACGCTACTTTTCTTCTAAATAGTCGTGTACATATGCAGTTTTTTTTTTTTTAGTCGCGTATATATTCTGATTTATATCTGGTCAGGGTTTGCAGTGCTGCTTGATGATGATTGTTGATGAGTTATCTTATATTTGTTGTTGTCTATCAATGATATCTTAATGATGTCTTTTTGTGTCTGGCAGTATTAATTGGATTGGTTGTGCATTGATTTAATTTGGTTGTAATGGTTGGTTGAGATTGGTTTTCTTCAATATTAAATTGGTTTACATTGCTTCAGTGATTTAGATTTTGAGATTTAGTATTTCAGTTTGGTATTGAGCACAATGTTGCGTGTGGGTCCAGTTTGAAAATATGATGAAAGGTGGCCTACAAGTTTTGTGTATTTGAGACATGTGGATCTAGTATGAAATACTATGAAACGTGGTTCATGAAGGGTGTTGAGGGTTGGAGCCTTCAGTAAGGGAGTCAAAGCTTCCTTCTAGTGGTAGTTGGTAAAAAAAATTAAGGGGTAGTGCTCCCTTTTGGTAGGAGCCAATAAATGAGATCAGGGGGTTATATATCCCTTCCCATCGATGCTAGAGAACAAGTGGAGGTAGTATCCTCCTGCAGGTGGGTGCCTGTGTTCTAGTAAAGAGTATACACCAGTACAAGATGTAATAAAATTTTTCTTTATAATAAACTAAGAAGACAGAGATGACGACAATGGTGGTTTTCTCCCACATTGGGTTTCCACCTAAAATCCTAGTTTTCTATGTGTGTTGTTTATGTGTTGTGATTTGTTTGTTCCTTACTGGATACTAGATGGTTAATGAATCAATAATGCAATGGTTAAAGTTAACTCACTAATGGATTTATGATAATTAAATAAATTGGTTATATGTTGTTTTCCTTCACTAAAGTCACTTACACATGTTGGTTGCATAAATAACCATGCCATACAAAATTCAAAGTATGAAATGAAAATTTAAAGTGAATTAAGAATATGGATTTACCCACCACCATGAAGTATTTTTCCTAACAATTGGATTCAAAGCAGGTTGCTCCAGCACAAGCTTAACTACTTGAGAGTGGATCAAGGACAATGGGAAAGAGGAAAAAGAAGAAGGCAGCTCAAAGGAAGAAGTTCAAGAAAATTATAGCAGTGAGAGTGATATAGAAGATTCAGTTACTATTATAGATGTCATAAAATATTCAACTACAGGAAGACCCCACTTTCTGTTGATCAAGAATGAAGAAGATAGTGAAGATAATGATGAGGAATTACATACGGATCATTGTCTTAATTGTGGGCATAATAACCATTGTACAAATGATTTCACATTTCCCATCTTATGTAGTGATGATGATAACGAATCAATTGATATTTCCCTCTTGGGTAAAAGTGAGGATAGTCATTATGTAGAAAAATTAGATTAAAAAATAATGGTCCTAGAAGCAGAGATTAAAAGGCTCACATATGAGAATATAAATCATCAAAAGTTACTACAATTATTTAATGAAAGGGACTATACCTACAAACAAGAGCTTGTCAGGTTAAAGAATCAGTTGGAAGAAGGAAGAAAAATTCAAGAAGGAATGACGAAGCAGTATAAGAAAAAGGAAGATTGATGTCAAAGACTAGAGGATGAAGTAGCGTCATTAAGAAATAAAGTAAATGAAGTGGATACAACAATCGAGGAGATTAAAGAAAGAACTAGTTACTATGAAGGACTTGAAGCATAAATCATCTCTCTCAAATATGATCTTGAAAAATAAAACAAATGATATGAGGATATTCTTCAAGTATTTGAAGAAAAAAAATGGGCTTAAGAAGAAGATCATTGAGTTGATAACTCAATTGGGAAAGACTAGAGGTGAAAAAGAGGTTGAGGTAAGTATTCTAGAAGGTAAGCTAGCAGAAAAAGATAAGCAATTGACATTTCAAGATAATACTAAGATTTTAGATAATGTTCTTAGTAGTCAAAGGACTCCCTCGATTAAATATGGTCTTAGCTTTCATGAAACAATTAAAGGATAATGTAGTTCACAGGCTTGTGCAAGGAACTTGAAGGATAACAATGAAAAATATGAAATTCTTGATAAAGAGATAAGAAGTCAATGGGACCAACAACCAAGGAAAATGAATTTTCAAAGGAAATCATTTACTCCTAGCTATAGAGTATCAATCAATTCTCTCCTCTAGACAATGATGTTGAATGCTTTATTTTTCATAAATTTGGACACTTTGCATCCAATTGAAGAAGCAAATTCACAAGAAGATCATCAACTCCCAGGTACTCAGGTTTGTTTAAGAGATATTGTTTTTCTTGCAACATTTTTGGTCACAAAGCCATTAATCGAAATAGGGGGAATATGAAACAAAAATGTTATGATTTCTCTGCTCCCTTTTCTGGTCATGTAAGATGTTATACTTGTAACAAGTTTGGACATGTAGCAAAAGAGTGCAAGAAAAAGTCAATAGATCTTCAAAGACAACAAGGCAAGCAATCAGATAAGAATATTTTTACCAAAAGACCTAAGGAAGATGGATCCACCAACATTTCTCATACTAAACAAAAGGAAGAAGAACAAGCTAAGTGTGGCTTTTGATCTATGTTCATTTGAAGATGAATGGTACATAGACAGTGGATTCTCTCATCACATGTCTGGAGATAATAATGAGTTTGAATCTATCAATAAAAACAAACATGGTAAGGTTATTCTTGGAAATAGTGCTCCAACAAAGGTTCTAAGAAAAGGTAGAGAAAAACTTGATAAGTATATAAAGGCAATTGATGCATTATTAGTTCAAGGGTTAAAGAAGAATATTCTAATTGTAGGTCAAATAGATGATAAAGGACATATAATTGTGTTTACATCAACTAAATAGAAATTTATAGAAGAAAACACTGGAAATGTTATAGCAAGAGGATTAGAAAACATAGACAAATTATGTGCTAGTAAAGAAGAATTCAGCTAGAAATAAGATATATAGTTCCTCTTCTTCTTTAGATTCAGAGTAAAATAATATGGTCCATAGTGTAGTCTCTTTTACTTAAAAATAATAGTGACTGCAAAAGTGAATGTGAGGTACATAGCCTCATATGGAACAAGTCATGGTTATTAGGTCCATAGGATCAGTAATGTAGGATCTCAGGGGGATCTATGCATGTTTATCCAGATGATAATTACCTATTTTATTTTAATATGCTTTTGGTGATGTGTATATACTGACATTGTATTTGATGAAGTAACAATGAATAAGAACATACAGGTCATGTTCAGGGGGAGTAGTGGTTATGAAAAAATAACATTTTACATTTTGTATGTGTTTCTCATGAAGGACAGTAACATGTATATGTGATTTCTGATCTAGACAGTCTTGAATGCTTCTCTGTGATGAAAAAGAAGTGGCACATATTCAGGGGGGGATTCTCATATTATTTCATCAGTTCATTATTGGCATTCTAGTTCTGATATTTATTTTTTATAGTCTGTTGATGATGATCAATATGATGCTTAGGAATGATGATAAGGTTATAAGTTGTTGCAAAATCTTATATTGTTTTTGATGAAATGGTTCTTTGATGCATTTGTTGATTGATGATATGGATATGATCATATTTGATGATGAAAAGTTGGCACAAGTTTAGGGGGAGCATCTGCTATGCTTCTAATAATTCATTGTTGGCACTGTGGTCTCTTGTTAGGTACATGGGGGCTTCACTTGGGGAGAAATACCATACCACATGGGTTCATATTGCGAGATATATATTGAGGAAAAAATTGCATAACATATTTGGGGATATATAGGGGGTAAATGGTTTTTATATTGGTAGGTATAAAAAGTGGAGCGAAAAGTCAATCAAAAACTATAAACGGGTATAAAAAATGTTAATGAAAAATGGATACCAACAATATCTAGTGGAAGTAGAGGTTTTTTAAATTGGGAAGGCGTATTGGTTTTTTATTGGTAGGGAGTTAAATAATGTGATTGTTAGGGGTATTTTCCAATATGTAGTCAAATTAGGGGTATTTTTTAATATGCCATGAACGCACGTGATAGGTTAGAGGTTTATTGAGTGAAGCCCCCGTGGTTAGGCACTGCTTATCTGACATTGATTGATGATGGTGAGTTCAAGATTTACTCACCGTTGTTAGAAAATTTCATTAATGAGAAGATATATGTTGATGTCATTATGTCATGGGTTATCAATGATGCATGGATTAGTAAAGATACGTATGTTTCCTATATGGTGCTTGAGTTGCATTCTTGTTGTTGTTAAAGCTTGATACACTTGATAAGGAGGATATGTATATGTTTGTTGATGATTTTTCTTATCAATTCTATTCTATGGATTGTGATGCTGGAGGTACCCTTGTTTAAATATGTGTTGTTGATGCATGTACGGTATTGTGGTTCAAGAGATTGATATTGTTGCTTGAGGTTCGTGGCTCTTCCTATATGTGGAGAGAATGTAATGACCTTGATGTCATGTCGTCAAAGTATGAGTTACTAATAGAGCTTTATTGCACAATCTTATGCTTATGTTATGGTTGCTTGGTAATATTTTCATATTTGGTCACATTGGAGAGTGTGATGCTACACTATCTTATCTTCTTATTTATTCCTGACGATGAGGATGTTCATGTTGGTATTATTTATGTTGATACTATCAAATGTTCATGTTTTTGTAGCATGATGGTTGTTGATGAGTATCACGGTTTTGCTACAAAGGATACTTCATATTTGAAGTCCTTGTTATGGTTATAAATGTCTTATATGTATCTTGATGTAAAGGTCATGAAAAGACCCATTGTAACATTTATTCATGTATGGGGTATGGGGATTAAGTCATGCTATGTATGTAATCCCATTATTTTCGGACATTGATGTAAAATTGGGTCCAATGTGTAAGCCCATTATGTTGGGTGATTGATATAATCATGAGCCATTAGTGTTAGGAAAGGTCATATTTGGTTGAGTCATAAATTCTTGTACTCTATTGAATATCTATAGAAGGTTCAACATATGCTCTGGAGGAGCATGGTCAATATGCAAATTTCATGGTTCAGATGAGTAGATCCAACTTACAACAATACAAGGGAAGTACTTCATTATGCCTGGTTCAACCCTTTGCACTTGATGTCAAAGGGGGAGAGAAGTATTGGTGTTTAGAGAGATTTTTGGAGAGAAGACTTAATGTTTGCAAGTGTGTTTGCAAGTGGTGTCCAAATACCAAAGTGGTTTCCATGAAGTCCAAAGGGGGAGATTGTTGGCATTATGGCTAATGTGTTGATGGAAACTTGCTTGATAAAGATGTACTTGATGTCAACATTATGATATTATGATTGGTACATATGCTACAAAGGATGTGGACAGAGAAATGGAAGTTCAGTGACAGATGGATGACAAAAGTGAATCTTGAGAAAGTATACATGGTTCTTGTGAAGAAGGTTCATGTACATACGCAAGTCTTGTGAGAAAAAGTCACTTACATAATCTGAACCATGGAAATATGGAGTCCCTATACTACGAGTGTAACCCCTTATTGTTATTAATACAACCCCCTTATTATATTGTTATGCCCATGTAGTCCCCATATTGTTATTATTGTGCCCCATAAAAGCCCACTATTGTTATTATGTGCCTTACATTATTATTGTTATGTCGGCTCTGATTATATATAACCCTTAGACTCCTATATATACAACGGAGGTCTTGTCATTTGTATCATCTAGGATTGTTAATTTGTGTAATGTAAAGGAGATTTCCCCTTGAAGGAGGTTTTTTCTAAGGCATTATCTATCTTTTCTATCATTTTGTGGCTGGTTTCATAACATTTTGTACAGAGCTGTGGATTCTAGGGTTTGGCTGCTCCAATAGTCATCATGGAATTTCCGCTATAACGTTTTCACTACGAAGTTTCATAGGCAAAAAAAAAAAAAAAATCATTTGTGAAGAAATCTATCTAAACCTCGCTTCCGAATTTGAGATCTTGTCTTGCTATATTTTCGGAGATGTGATATGAGGGAATTAGGGTATTTGCAAGCTCCAAAATTTCATAGCAAATAGGTCATCGTGGAATTTTCACTATAATATTTGTTCTATGAAGGTTCAGACTCTGAAATTTAAACCCATTTGAACCGAAATCATGGTGAAGCTCGGGTCCAAATTTCAGATCTTGTCTCACTATATTTTCGGATATATAATCTGAGACATTTAGGGATTCTGCAGGTTCCCGAATTACATCCTAAATAGGTGACCTTGGGAAATTCATCATAACTTTCTATCTGAGCATCAAAATGAAATTTCATAAGAAGTTTCAGAACGAGGATGGACTATAGTTTTTTGTGTATCGGTTTCAGGTCCTAAGGTTTAAATAGTGACACATGGCACTTCGTACAAGTTTGCTCTACTAAACCAGCCTATAGTCCATCCATCATGGGAGATTTGACATAATGCTTCCTTACAGAATCCAATATTGATTAGAATTTTAGGGTTATAAAGAGGACTCAGAGGGCTACTACATGACGAAATTTCAGAACTTGGAAATCTAAAATTACAAAGTTACAATCGTTTCAAGATCGAGCTCCTAAAATCAAGAAAAAGCGGGATGAGAAAGTTTGATGGCAAGGATCTGGTAAATTGGATACTACAGATGGAGAAATATTTTGATCTACATGGTGTACCACTGTTACAAAAGGTAGGTTTTGCATCTTCATATTTAGAATTAGATCAATTTTTATGGTATAAAGGGCTTTGTTCTCGTAAAACCACTTGTTACATGGTCAATTTTCATGGAGGAAATGATAGCACATTATGAGGATACAAAGAGAAAAACCTTCTCTAGCCAATTGATAAATCTAAAAAAAAAAGTGTTCAATGGCAGAGCACATTGAGGACTTTCAAAAATTGAATACAAGGGAAAATGATATTCCAGAGAAGCAGAGGATTGATGTCTCCATAGGGACTTTAAAGGATAACATTCAACATGAGGTTTGTCTTTGGGAACCTGATTCATTGGGGAAGGCATTCAGGTTGGCAAGAAAAGTGGAAAGCAAAATTATGGCAACAAGGAATTCTACCACTCACAACTATGAAGATGGAAGTGTTGCTTCTCCTAGCCTTCCACAACCTACAAGGGTGACACCACAACAATTGGAAGAAAAAAGAGAAAAAGGACTTTGTTACAATTGTGATAACAAATACATTAAAAGTCATAAGATTGATGACAAGAAATTATTTTACATTGATTGTGAAGAGGAGGAAGAAAAGGATCAAGAAACATCAAAAGAAGAGGATATACACAAGGAACAAACCCCAGAGAAAGAAGAAATGAATCCGACCATATCTTGTAAAGCATTGGCAAGAATTACCACTCAAACTCTCAAGATAGAAGGACATATCAAGAAGAAAAAGGTTCAAGACGTGAAAGATCACATCGAGAAAGAAGAAATGAATATGACCATATCTTGTAATGTGTTGGTCTAAATTACCACTCCTCAAACTATCAAGATAGAAGGGCATATCAAGAAGAAAAATGTTCAAGAAGTGAAAGATCACATCGAACATCAAGAAATGAATCCAACCATCTCTTGTAATGCATTGGAAGAAATTACCACTCCTCAAACTATCAAGATAGAAGGACATATCAAGAAGAAAAAGGTAACAGTGTTGATTGGTTTGGGCAGTACCCATAATTTTATTCATTGTAAGATATCCAAGGAATTGAATTGCTTCCTATATCCAGCACCAGAGTGTCAAGTGATCATTGCAAGTGGAGGAACCATAAATTTTTCTGGAAAGTGCCATAATATCAAGCTATCAATGGGATAATATGTATTGAATATCCCAATGCTTTCTAATCCAATGGGTGGTGCTGATGTTTTACTAGGAGTCCAATGGCTACAATCTATGGGTACGATAGCTTTTAATTTTCAAGAACTTTTCATGAAATTTTTTTGGAAAGGAAAGGAAGTTGAATTGAGGGGTATCGAAGGGAAACCTGGAAAGATAATCAACTCTAACAGCATGACAAAGCTTCTAAATAAAAAATAACGGGGCGTAAATGCACAATTATGTTCATTAGAGGATCCCACATCTAAATCATGTATTTCTCTAGATCTCCAAAACATTTTGGACAATCATTCCAAGGTATTTGAGACTCCCAAAGGCCTCCCACCTATTCGTGATCATGATCATGCTATTCATTTGATTCCAGGAAGTGTTCCTCCAAACATCAGGCCTTACAGATATCCATATGCCCAAAGGAGTGGGAACTCATTCAAAAGTTGTTGAGGATCCAAATTCAAACAATATTGTGAGAACTTGACAAGGAATGAAAAATCATATTGGAACCTAAAGCAGTCACAGAACCGAGTAATTGACAGCTATGAAATAGATCAATTTCCGAGTATCTCATTAAGTGGAAGAACTTACCCATTGAAGATTCCACATGGGAGGACAAGAATTTATACAGAAGCATCAAGAACTACTCAAGCATTGAGGACACCACTTTTTGAAGGAGAGGGGCATGTTAGGTCCCTATACTACTAGTGTAACCCCTTATTGTTATTAGTACAACCCTCTTATTATATTGTTATGCCCATGTAGTCCCCATATTGTTATTATTGTGCCCCATAAAAGCCCAATATTGTTATTATTGTGCCCTTACATTATTATTGTTATGTCGGCTTTGATTATATTATGACCCCTTAGACTCCTATATACAGAAAGGAGGTCTTGTCATTTGTATCATCTAGGAATTGTTAATTTGTGTAATGTAAAGGAGGTTTCCCCCTCGAAGTGGCTTATTTCTAAGGCATTTATCTATTTTTTCTATCATTTTGTGAGCTGATTTCATAACATGATAGTAGGGGTCATTACCATAGTAATTGGGGTGGAAATTTTTATTTGCTATTATCAAAGAATACTAACAAAATTACCAAGGGATTTACTCGAGGTATTGGCTAAGGAAAAAAATATATAAGGAGATGTAGATCAAGGTGTTGTTTGTGCAAGTAATGGATGGTTTATGTGTTATCTGATCTAAAATAGGTGTGCACCAGAAAGTAAGGAGATGTCTCGGATATGAAAGATTTGAAAGTATAAAGAAGAATAATGAATACACTTGCTTGATCTACTTATGGTTATATAGTTAATAATGTTAGACATGTAGTTATAATGATGGTATGATCTCAATGTTCTTAAAATAAGATGTGATCTTGACAGTGAAGCTTGCGCAATGCGAGTTATGTTTGCAGCAAAGGTATGCTCAGTAATTTAAGATTTGTATTTTGGTTTTCTTAGGAATAGTCGCATACATACATGGATCTGTTTTTGTTGAGTTATGTGTATATTTTGAGATATGTTTCTTAGTATGTTGAGATCGATATGCTGGTGTTGCAGATAAGCGCATATATACACTAGTCTGCTTAATAAAAGTCACATATATATTTTGATATATATTTGGTTAGGGTTTGCAGTGCTGTTTAATGATGACCATGGATGAGTTTTGTTATATTTTTTGTTGTCTGCCAATGATGTCTTGATGATGTCTTTTTGTATCTAGCAGTATTTATTGGACTGGTTGTGCATTGATTTGATTTAGTTGCAATGGTTGGTTGAGATTGGTTTGCTTCAATATTCAATTGGTTTCCAGTGCTTCAGTGATTCATATTTTGAGATTCAATATTTCAGCTCTATATTGAGCATAATGTTGGGTGTGGGTCCAATTTTAAAATATAATGAAAGGAAACCTACAAGTTTTGTGTATTTGAGACAGGTGGATCCAGTATGAAATATTATTAAACATGGTCCACAAAGGGTGCTAAGGGTTGAAGCCTTCAGTAAGGGAGTTGTAGCTTCCTTCTACTGGGTAGTTAGTAAATTTGTTTAAGGGGTAGGTGCTCCCTTCGCCTATAAATGAGATTAGGGGATTGTAGCTCCCTTCCAGTGGGTGCTGGAGAATGAGTGGACGTTGTAGCCTCCTGCAGGTGGGTGTTTGCATGTTGGTAAGAGTTTGTGCCTATACAAGACATAATGAAGATTTTCTTTATATTAAAAGAAGAAGATAGAGATGATTGTGGTGATGGTTTTCTCCCACATTGGGTTTCCACCTAAAATCATGGTGTTCTATGTGTGTTGCTTATGTGTTGTGATTTTTCTATTCCTTACTACATACTGGATGGTTAATGAATCAATAATGCAATGGTTAAAGTTAACTCACTATTGGATTTATGATAAATTAAGTAAACTGGGTATACATTTTTTTCCTTCACTGAAGTCGCATACACACGTTGGTTCCATAAAGAACAATAGCATACAGAATTCAAAATATGAAATGAAAAGTTAAAGTGAATTAAAAACACTGATTCTCTCAGTATATATCCTAACCAACTCAATGGTATAGGAAGGTCCCATCCTGTGAGTGTTTTTCCACCTTACACATGGAAATCATCTAGTGGTGGGGTGATTGATGGGTCTCATCCTATTTATTTCCTCGACATCGGGCCTCTGATCAAATATCAAATGACACAAAAACTACTTTAATTAATGACCCAAATTCATTTTAGAAGTTGAATTTGGTGGTGGTTTAACCCACAAAAACCTCCTAATACCATTATTCAACCCTATAACATATTTTTCCATGCCATAGGAATTGTTAAGTTTTAAGACTTTTTGAAATGTTTCAATACCACAAACTAGCGATGTAATGTGGCTCCCACATCAACCCACTAACTTACCACAGTGCATTGCAAACCATATTCGGGCCTACCACCATGGAATATCCATGTCACAACTACCAGATAATCACACACATGGCATCCATGTTATCATCTATTTCTCTAAAATATAGCCCCTCAAGTTATTCCATTTCCCCCAGGGCTCTTGTGCTACTAATCAAGAAATTTTAACACCATAAGTCCCCGAAACCCTCATCCATGGATAGATTTATCAACAAAGCCAATGCATTAATGCACATACGCTATAACAGTTAGATTATTTAACGAACAACCTCGAATTATGGCTCTCTGTAATAAAATTCTTCTTCTCTCCAAGAAGCAAGAACACCAACAATTGAATGAGTGTAATGAATAAGGAACCCATAAATGAACAAAAAGGTAATGCTAAAAATGCATGTTATTAAAATGACACATGGCCTCCCCAAGAAGCTCACATAACCACCATTTTCCCTTCATTTCAAAGATGGATATAGTAAAATATAATTAAAAGGGTCCGTCCTCTATAACTACCCCTTCTCTCCCTTCTCTCATGAGATCATAGCTCCCTCTTGTTGGGTTGTGTTATATTCTTTCCACATAGTTAACAGGGGGTTTGAGGGGTACCCGTCGGTCCATGGTATGGGGTCCGGGGCAGCGCCCCAGAAAATTTTGGTTTTGGACCCTATGTTAGGTTGGGCGGACCCACCTATGGTTT
>APFE031720229.1:5563-25432 GCA_000404065.3 Pinus taeda
TTATGAGAAAAAGTTTTGAGATGGCTCGGATTCTTAAAAAGCATAATGTTCCCTCGAACTTTAGACAATTCAACAACATTCGCAAATCCCTCTTGTCAGTAAAGTATCCTATCGACCTTAAGGACATGAAGGGTGTCTATATTATTCCTTGTTCCTGTGGGACCCCCTATATTTGTGAGACATGACGCTTTATTAATCAAAGGATTAATTAGCATGCAGCTTGCCTATATCATGGGATAACACAGTCTTCTACACTAGTAGAGCATGCATAGAAGACCAAGCATCATGTTTGTATTGAGGAAGCATCATGTTTGTATTGAGGAAGCCAAGGTTATTGCAAGGGTGGCACAATTCCATGACCTAAAATTTAGGGAGGCAATTGAGATTGAAAGAAGACCCAGCAATCTCAACAGAGATGATGACTCGAAGATTAGTAGTTGCTGGATCCCAACCCTCTCTTCTTAGTGGTTGCTTCCCCTTCCTCCCCTTCCTCTATTAATATCCTTTTCTTGATTTTTGCCCCCCTTGTTATCCCTTAACGTGCTTTCTTCAGCCATATTTTCTTACTCTTATTTGGAATTCTTCCTTGGTTCTGTTCCTATTAGACAAATTTACTAATAAATTTATATTAACTAGTTACACAAACCTTTAACAATAATACTATTATATTAATCCTTACTAGTAATCCCATCCCTAAATCTATTAATATATGTTCCCATTAGATATACTAACCATTAATAATAACAATAATACTTTATTATAACAACAATAATATAATAATAACTAATATTATTATATTATTAAATTCCTAACTAATATCCCTCGAGCTATTAATACTTATTCCCATTAGATAAGCTTTACTGTTAAATTTATATTAATTAATTATACAAGCCATTAATAAGAGGATTAATACTATGAATATATCATTAATCATTATTAGTTTAGATTAATATTAAAACCTTTCAATTAGTAATAGTTATTATATGTTAACATTTCAATCAAAATTATGGTAAATATTGCCTAAATGAAATATTGTTAACCCAAAATCTATTTTACACTTGATAAATATTAAATAATATTACTATAGTTAAACAATTTAAATAGTCGAAGCTAGCCGTTGATCTGCTCTCCTTGCCATGATCGTATTCTTCAACTTTTCCTTATGATGAACGACATTGGTTGGTTCGAAATGTCATCTGATTTACCCGAAAAATGTTTTCTCATAAACTTGATATAGATCACATAAGCCTCAATTCAAAAATATTTATATAGCTATTAATAATCCTAAATACCATAATAATTATTAATGTGGTTGATGTAAGCCTATGGCGTATATCAATCACACTCGAAAATGTGGTTGTATATGTGTCATATACGCCTATCAGAGTTTATAAATCACATTAGTAAATATAGTTGTGCTAGTTAATTAAAAATGTAAAAATCTACAAAAAACTATATATATATATTTTTCATTAAATATAAGCAAAATCACAATATCAATGTTTTTATCGATGTTTTCAAAAACAGCAAATATATATATATATATATATATATATATATATATATATATAAACTTTTTAAAAACATTGATATCTGTTACGTTCCCTTGAATTTAATTGATTGATGGTTACGCTGAATTTGATTTATGTTAACGCCCTTTTCTTTGCACATATGCTAGGGGCTTTTCTTTGCACATATGCTAGGGGCAAGATTAGAGATCAAAGCGAATGCCGATATTGACATAAAACATTAAATCAGATCCCGTTGTGGAATCTAAGCAAATCTCAAGGTCAACTGCAGCATCCGTTCCAGGCTAGCATTCACGCTCATAGGAGGCTTCGCTTGGGAGCAACTCAATCTTCTTAAAGCTTGCAGTTGTGAGTTAAAGTCAAAAGTGTTGACTACTGCGATCCAATGTTTCTGAGTCAATTACTCTATCCCACAATTAATGTCAAAGGATTGAATACAGGAATTCTATGTTTGTCAATCAATTACTTCATCCGGATTCAATACTGGAATTCTATGTTTGACAGTAAATTACTTCATCCCACATTATCACTGCGGTTCAAAGTCAAAATTTGAAAGTATTAGCACTGGGTTTGAATGTCTGGTTTATGTATCACTATGAAAGCACACGCGAAACGATTCAAAGCAATCCAAGTTCTTCCCACTTTGTATCGTGACGTTGACAAAGTATGCAAATTTGATTAGCTGCAGTGAACCTGACTCTTGGCAGTCCTCGTCAACATAAAATAATCAATTAAATAAATGAAAGAGCACCAAAAGTCGAGTCCGTAGTGAATTTAAGGAATTGGTCAAGTCTAACTAAACTTGGGAAAAAAGCTTCCACACCTTTGCGCGGTTGTATCTGTCAGAAGTTGTTGATCTGATTAGCCAACCAACATGAATATGCCTATTCACCTCACTTTTCAATAGTGAATTTAGGGAATTAGAGTGAAAGACTAAGCGATGAACTTAATGAATGGGTCAAGTCCAACGAAACTTGGAAGAAAGTTTCCAGCCTTTTGCTTGGTTTGATTTCTCAGCAGCTGTTGGTTTGGCAACGTATTCGACCTAAATATGCTTATTCACCTGCTTATGTCTCTCTTTGCCCTACTCTCGACCTTGCCATTGTGTGTATAAATAGATAGTTCCACCTTTTGTATTATATATGCATTCTTATTTCGTTTAACTGATAACAGTGAGGATTGCTTCTAATCAATAGTAGTCATCTATAAGAGGGCTTCTATTATTGATGCTATCTAGAATTTTGTTTTGAAGAGAAGATCAACATACTGTACTTTTTATTACATTACATTTTGATTCATTGACGTGAGACGCCCTACCAGTAAAGTTATCAAGTATACCTGAAGTACTATTGTGAAAGACGAGCAATGAAGACCGGAAGTTTGTTTCTGTTCTTCTTTTGCGTTTCAGTAGCGACAATAGTAATGAAGGAAGGTGCACTAGATGCAGCTAGAGTCCTGAAAATGAGGAATATTGCAACAACCCAAGCTGATAAAAATCCATGCGATCATCATATTCTTTTTAATGGAGATTACGAAGTGGGATATATATTGAAGAATAAACTTCCTTCTGGTCCAAGTGGAGTAGGCCACAGATACGCCGATTCCTTGGAACCTGTGAAAACGAAGACAGGTAAGGCAGGCAGTACATTGAAGTTTAACAAACTTCCTTCTGGCCCGAGTGGGGGAGTAGGCCACAAATACATCAATGCCGAAGGGCTGATGAAGCGGTCAGTAGTACCGTCACAGAAGTTAATTACTACAGGGCCCTTCAACAAGCTTCCATCAGGTCCAAGTGGGGGAGTAGGGCACAGCTATAACGACTGATTACGACTTTAAAGAGAAATCCATGAGAAGTAAACTCAGACCGCGATCAGTGCATGTTTTAATGTTGACGAGTCTCTGCCGAATACTATGTGTAAAGATTCTCCGAACAATAGAATTAGATTTCAGGTAGAAATTACATGATCATTGCTTTTTCATTTTACAACCCTCAATAGGGAAGAGTTAATAGATGGTATATTTCAATAATAAATTTAAGCATTCTTTTCTACCCATGTTATTCAAAGCATAACCGTATAGCATTGTGGCAGCGGATCTAAAGTATATAGAGGGAAAGAGAATCTGGTGGCGTGAAAAGATTGGATTTGTTTTGGGAAAAAGTTTAAATATTTTCTTTTTAAGTAATGATTATTTTCGTCTTTGCTGATATTCTATTTTGTTATGTATCTTCAGGGAATGATTGAAACAATTGCAGTTTTAAATGTATAGAGAAATCTAAACATTTTAAATTTAAATGGTCTAATTTAAATAATTAATATATATTTTTAAAAGAATTTAAATATTTATAATCTAAATATTTTTTAATTATTAAAAGAATTTTGTATAAAATTAAAATTTATTAAAAAGAAGTTTAAGTGAAGAATTAGTTTATGGAAAAAGTGAGGTGAAAAGATGTTTTAATTATATAAATTAAATGGTTAATTAATTTTAATAAATTTAATGAAATTAAATGGTATCTGATTTTATTTAAATTAATTTTTTATGGTAATGTTTCATTTTAGTTTATTTTGTTTAATTATTTGTAAATATAGTTGTTTTTATTAGGGAATTTATGAAGTGTATATTTCTTAGTGTTAAGAAAGTTGAAATAAAATAATAAGAAAATAATAATTAACTATTAATATTATGGTATATTAGATTTTAGATTTGCGTGATCTATGTTGTAAATAATAATGTTTTCAAATTAATCATATCATTAAAATTTAATCGATCTTTTAAACCAATTAATATAGTTTATTCTTTTAAACCATGTAGGCATGAAAATTTTGCTGTTTTTATATATAGGAAGCAGTATATAGCCAGAAATAGGACATTAGATAAAGGACATGAAGTAAGGACTGAACAGTTGGAAACATGCTATTTTTGGTTTGCTATGGAAAACTTTGGGTGGTCAAGATACCCGGTTTCCCTTCGGGGCGGGGTGAGACCACCCTGATGATGTAAATATGCTTTTATGTTAATAGAAAAGGACCTACACAGCTTACAAAAAAAAATATAGTTTATTCTTAATATTATTATTCATTATCCACCTTCACCACCAGGCGGAGAGGAAGGGGAAGCGTCAGAGGAGCAACCAGGGCCGGAAGCAGGAGACCAGGGGAAGGAGCCGATGGAAGTTTACACGCCATCTCTGGGGCCAGCTCCTCCGGGCTTCACCGAGGAAGCGTGGAGGGCGAGATGGGAAGGCGTGGAAGAAGGACAGGGCTGGGCACGTGTCGTGGAAGAAACGAGTCCCTGTGAGGAGGCTGAGGCACATGTTGCAGGCCTGCGTCCGCCATCCGCCCATTTCCAGGAATGAAGCTATGCCGGGTAATCCAATTTTGCATGCTGATTCTGTTGAGTTCATGTGGAATCAGATTTTGCTGCCTAGCAGCCACAATTCACAGTCAAGCTCTGTTAGTCGCCCCTGCGTGGGAATTCATGAGTCTAGTTAGCGTTTTGCCGCACCTTAGTGCTTTAGTTTTTTGTATGTCAAGCCTCTCTGGCAAAACAATGTTAATTCTGGAAAAGGTTATGGTTAACCAGCTGTTGCCCCTGCGAGGGAACCTCAGTAAGCTGGAATTTTGTAGACACAGCACCCGTATGGGGCTTCTCCATGCTCAGCATGTCTAACTGATGTAAAATTTCACTGTACATATAATACAAATGCCTAGATAGTCTTTTACTGAGAAAAAAAAAATATTATTATTCGTTATAGTATATCTTTTTTATAAAATCTTAATCGTCTATATAAAAGTTTTAATTTCAAAAAAAATAATTTAGAAATAATAGAGTTTCCTTCATTAAAGTCACTTCCTTAATGGAAGGCGACTCTCAAGTCTCTTTTGGCATGATATAATTTTTTCTAGCAAATTTTCCCAAATATTTCTTTTATAAAAAATAAATAAATAAAATTATTTAGAAATAAACATATTTATTAATATAAATAATTATTTTTATTATCTATATATAATTTAAAAATTAATCTTTTTATAACTATTATAATTTAAAAAACTATCCTATCAATTATTTTTATTATTATTAATTTTATTAAATAAACCATTTTTCCATTATATTTTAATGTAAATCTTACAATATTTGACTCAATTTATATATGGTCAGAAATGTATGTTAAAAGGTACGACTTAATGTATGTTTAAATTGATACTCCAACGGTCACTATCCTCGTTTGCGTTTTGGTTAGCGAAAATGGTTTTATACAAGAGGTGGCGAGTTCTATCTGTGACATGAGAAGAAGACTATTGAATAAAGAGAGGGTTACTCTACCGTGTTAATCATATTTTTATTTGAAGAAAGAGGATTTCATCGAATTGGAGATCTTGAGTTCGAGTGTAAAATGAGAAGATCTACCAAATTTATAAAAAAATGATATTCTAACAAAGTTGGATTCTGGTGTAAAATGAGAAGATCTTATCAAATTTACAAAAAAAAATGATATTCCAACAAAGTAAAATTGCGGCCTCTAAAATTTTATTATTGAAAATGTTTTATGAATTAGTCATATATTTTATTATAAAAGTTTAGCATAGGAAAAAGGTTTTAGGATTTGGTTTATTTAATTTTAAGTATGCTTCACGAGTTTAATATGCAACATTGTTTTCAAAGTATTATAATTTTTTTTGTTATTTAGTTTTGTTGATGATTAAACATTTATACGATTGATTTTTCTTATATTAAATGAAAACATATTTTCTTAATTCTAAACTCTAATTTTAATTAGATAAACATTATATATACATTATATTTTTATAAAAATATTAATAACTTTTATAACCAGAAGAATAATGATATTTATTGTGATGATAATGAATCTATGTTAATGTAATACATGGGAGCTTACTTTTGAAAATTGTTAAATGACTAAGAACCCATATATTTCTTTATAATGGGAAATAATCATAATACAAACTAAATAATCATTTCAAATAGACTTTCTCATATAAATTTCCAAACTATTTTTTTTTTTATATTAATTCTATCGTCATTGTGCATAATGATTTGGTTCACCATTATGTTTCAGTTTGTTGTTAAATTTTGATTCCTTTTATCAAATAAAAAGTCCCAGTATCGTTTATTGCAATCTAAATCCAAAAAATAAAGATTTGGTTCATGGTTGTGTTTCAGTCTACTATTAAATTTTAATGACTTCCATTATATAAAAAAACTATACATGTTTTGAACTAAATATCGTTTATTGCAATCTAAATCCAAAGAATAAAGATTTGGTTCATGGTTGTGTTTCAATCTACTATTAAATTTTAATGACTTCCATTATATAAAAAAACCATACATGTTTTGAAGTAAATAATCATGTAGTTTATCCCAATTTTAATAGTCATGTAGTTTATCCCAATTTAAAAAAAGAAAAAATTATTATTATTATTAGGTTAGTAATTAACATTTTTATTTATTATAATTAGCATTCTTGTTCGTCAAATCAGGTATTGTTGGTTAAATGAGAACTCCTTTTTTATGGATTAAAAGGAGTGCTTTCACAATGTTGATAGGGGTAAATCGTTCTCCTCTCACATGGATAAGAATGATTAAATGTCGTTTGTTTCAAAAACAAGTCTTATTTTTTTTGCTGTAACAAATATTTCATAATCTATTTCTTACATGTCTTAAATTCTATTATAAATCATAGATTTAAATATAAAGATTTTTTCTTTTATTAATGATAAAATCTAAGAATTAAAACGACATATGTACTTACAAATTCTATAATTAATTTTTGATATACCAATACATATTTATAATTCATATTTAACCCAATGTCAATCAAAATAGTCCATATATCATAATCTTATTGAATTGTCTGAACAATCCATATATCAAGGCTATGAATCATAGTAGGAGGGGCGCAATACCTTAAGTACTCTTATTAACTTATAGGCCAAAGGCACCACCTTAAATCATAATTATGGTATGGTTATTATCCACTCTTAGGGAAGTAGTTACATAACTTAAAGTACTCTAATTACATGATAAATAAAACAACAGAGTCAAATTTCCTTCTCGGAAATAGAATAATCTAGAAGATACCAAAAGCAAGTATTTACTAGATGGTGCATCAGTTGAGCTTTATGCTATTGGTAAGTAGGGCGAGGGTGTGAAATTTTGGAATTTAAAATAAAAGACCTTTAGATCCGATTCCCAAAATGTTGCATTGGGAATTGATTCTTTTCAATAACCACTTCTACTTATCAAAGTTGATAAGGAGGGGTGTTACAACATCAACTTTGTTGAAATATGCAATTTTTTTCTCTGAAATTCATCGTGTAGCTGCAAGTTTTTATTTTTTTAAATCGATGGCTATAAATGTAATTTTAGGGATTTCCATAACTCTTCACATAATTCTTTAAAGTGATATAGCTCAATGGAAGAGCGTCTACCTTACAAGCAAGAGGTTGGTGGTTTGATTCCACTGTGCGCTAACATGAATTAATCAATGATTTTGTAGTTTATTTTTAATTAAATGTTTTTTTATATCGATTTATTCAATGGTGAGATATTTTTAGATTCATTGTTTTATATTGTCTCTAAAGAGACAAAAGTGATCTTTAAATAAATTTTTTATTGTCTCTGGAGAGACAATAGCTAGTATTAAAGACATATTGTCTCTAATCCAAGTGTTGTCTCTTGAGAGACAAAAATGAAATTTTCTCGAGACAGACAAAAATGAAATTGTCTATTAAGAGACAATAATGCCAGTGTTATATATTGTCTATATAGACACAATAATCTTGAAGACAATATTTTTTAGACAATAATCTTTAAGACAATAATTTTTTACCCACTTAAAGACAATATTTAAGATAGTAAATAAGTTTTCTTTTGTTTCAAGTTAAGACAATTTACCCAAAAATTGTCTCAAATGTTGTCATAAAACCCCCCTTTATGTAGTAGTGTCATGTTCTTGAAGATCAAGTAAATGTTAGAAGAGATTTTACTCATCCAAATGGTTCTCAACATGGTTTGGTGAGTACAGATCATATTCATTTTGATGAAAACATGTTTGTAGCACATAAAGGTTTCAAGGAAATATAGATAGCTTGTCAGTTGTCCAAATGTGTCACATTTGCCAAGAATCATATCATGGAATCCATATTGTGAGACATTCTGAAGGACCTGTTTGCAGATGATTTAAGAGTGAAATATGAGCTCATCATTTTTGTTTATATAATAACATGGATCCTGGAAAGCAACCTCATATTTTAAGAGTTCTTACTCAAGTTGAAGAAATGCTAATACCACGTGTGAATCCTATTTTGCAAGTGACACATGCTCGAGGTGGGAAATATAAGTATAGTGGTCACACAATTAGCTTTCCTCAAGATATTTCTACAATTGTACAAAGCCTTCCCCAACATGTTGAAGATATTGAATTTCTAATTGTGAGCATACATGGCATTCAATCTAAATATTATGAATGTTATGTCAAAAGATCTTGAGTGATGGCTGCATTGCTTTTCAAAATCCGACATGATCAATATTATCAAGATGTTGTAATTAATTATGATTCAATGAGTGCTCTGCCCAAAAGATCAACAGATGCCTCCTCGAGGCTTAATTTGTTGATTGTGATATAAAAGAATCTGAGATCAATGAAACTAATAATGAAGGGTTTCATGCTTAGCTTTTGTCCTCTCATCCTTCTTCTTTTATTGCTCGCCTACCGAACGAATGAAGAGAAGTGGAAGAAATTAGATAATATCTTGATAATGTTGATTCTTCACATGTTCAAGACATGGAATGGCCCAGTATTGGAACCTCACTAGTGAATGAATATAATACAGAGGGGCTATTAGATATGGAATTCCTAACATTGTTCCCCACTGGTGATGCTGATTGGTTGCAACCACGTATTTGTAGTGTTGAACTTCATGAGTATGCATTGCATCTTCTTAGGTACTATGATCAGATATTTGGAAGCCATCCTTGCTTTCGATATTACCTATTAAACATGATAATGCGGCATCAGAGCCAAGCAACTACTGCAGTTTTTGCAAAGAAACATTTACATGATAACTCACATACAACAATTGAGGAGTTGCGTCACCAACTATCTGATTTACCAGATAATAAGTTGGATGAGCATCTTATGCATTTTGGTTCTCTTCTGTGAGGTACAAGGGCATACTGGACTAAGTGTCGATCTGAATTGACATACATGATTAGTCAGTTATGATGTCCATATTTATTTTTTACTTTGAGTGCAGCTGATACAAAGTGGCCAGAGTTGCATAACCTCATGCCCATACATTCACATTCTCATTCTTCAAATGAGCATCGTATGAAAATTGAGAATGTTATCCAGTACCCTCATATTGTTGCGACATTTATGCACCATAGATTCAATATTTTTCGAGAGGAAGTTATCCAAAAATATGTTAAAGCTAAAGACTTTTGGTACAGGTTTGTGTTCAGTTTTTTTCTATAATTTTTCAACTTTTGTTATGATTCTATTTATATTGTTTGTAGTAACTGTATCTTCATTGATTTCAGATATGAGTGGCAACATAGAGGTTTAGCACATATCCATGGTTTCCTATGGTTAGAAGGTGCTCCTGACATGGAAATACTTGATTGGTCAAATAATTCTGATGTACAACTTGCAAAGATATTCTTCGAAAAATATGTAACTGCGTGGAATCCGCATGACATACATTGTCGCAACATAATGGTTCCACGAAGGCTCAATGATGACCCTTGCCTATTGATTTCTGGTCAAATTTTCTCTTCTAATCCTCATAATGATTACGAAGAATTGTTCAACTGTGTCCAAAGGCACATAAAGTGTACTATAGATTCTTCTTTGTGCAAAAAGGGAACTATTCTAACATGCCGGTACAATGCTCCATGGGATATTTGTGATGGATCAAGATTGTTCATAGATGATCAAGGAAGAAAAAAATATGAGCTAGCAAGAAATGATGATAGGCTTAATGTACATAAAATTGACCTTCTAATAATCTAGCGTGCAAATGTTGATTGCCAACCAGTGCTTTCTCATTATGCTGTGTTGAAATATGTTTATAAGTATGCATCGAAAGTAGAAAAAAGGTCTGAAAGTTATCATCGAATGTTAACTAGAATTTCAAATTCTATTGGCTATGAGGATCATTCTTGATGTGCATATAGAAATTTTCTTGCATAAATGATTGTTGACCATGACATTGGAGCACAAGAAACATGCCATATGTTGCTTAAGCTACCCCTTGTAGTTTGTAGTCGGAAATTGGTTTCCTTAAATGTTGGAAGAAAGGTTTTTAAGAAAATATCAAGGGATGGATTGCAATGTTCATCTGAGAATACTATTGTTCAACATTATCAAAAGAGACATTTTTTCCTTGAGCATCTATCTTTGATAGAAACAACAAGATCTTGGACAGTTGATACCAAGTGTAAACATGATCTATGGAACCCTAGAGATGTTCATGCTATTGTTCGGGTTTGGCCACAATTTTATTCTATTCTAGGTGAGGCTTTAGAGGAATTTGAAACCTTTTGCTGGACATAATTGCTATTGTACAAGCCATTTCGTAACATTCCTGTAGAAATTGGCCTTTCAGTGGAAATTGTTATTGAAATTTGGAGGAATTTTCGATATCAAGCATGGCATGTTGATTGCCATCCATCAATTATAGACAATATTGAATATGAAGAAGATGGTGATTTTTCCAACCAGGAAATGAATATTGAAGATAATTTTCAAAAATTGTAGATTTTTTCTCATTTGGTCCAACCAAATGATGTGAATGTTTCTGATCTTCACACTGTTGGTCGAACGGACTTTGATATGTCCTTCGACTAGGAAAGTATAGCTATTTCCGATGATGTTGCAGAAGAAGCTATTAATTTCATAAGGAATGCAAAATCAACCGGTGATATTGTTGACCTTTCAAATAGAACATTTTCATCTCCAGATTCTTTGTAAAAAAAAAACGACTTTATTTTGAAATTTCCTTAAGGCACTTTGCTAAATATGAGATTCGTGAAGCTCTTCTTATGATTATTCTGGGCACTATGGGAAGTGGGAAGTCTTTCCTTATCCATTGTATTTTTGAAGCTCTTTCTAATTCATCAAGTAATGGAAGAAGCCCTTCGCTTCTTCTTCCCCAACATGAATAGCTTCTTTTAATATACATGCAAAAACAATACACTCAGATCTAAAAATTCCAATTAAAGATATTCAGCCACTACAGGGGCAGTCACTTGCAGTATTCCAAGAAGAAATGCAACATGTTAGATGTATATTTATTAATTAAATGAGCTTTCTGGGATCAAGGTTGTTTATGCAAATAGATGCTCGATTACGAGAAGCATTTCGAGAGAAAAAGAATTGTCCTTTTGGTGGCAGATCCATCATCCTTGTGGGTGACCTTGGCCAACTGCCTCCTGTCAAAGATAAGCCTTTGTATGCAGGTAATATATCAGGGAAGCTCTTGTGAAACAAATTCAACATCGTTGTCACTCTTGACACAATATTTCTCCAATAAGGGAGTAATGAGAAACAATCTTGTTTTCATAAAGTCCTTAATAACATAAGAAATGTAGAACCTGTTCTTGAAGATTGGGTGTTTTTTACGTCACGGGCTCATATGAGGTTGCATCCTAGAGAAAGAGATTTATTTAGTGCAGAAGTTCACATGTTTTCAACAAATAATTTCGTCTCCTTCCATAATAGGCATATGTTAAAATCATTAAATTCTCCAATTGCACAATGTGTTGTTGAGCATTCAAGGTGTTCAGAAATATGTGGTGTTGATGATGGTCAATTGGACCATCAAGTTTTGTTGTGTCGTGGTCAACATGTTATGTTGACATGTAATTTATGGGTTGAAGATGGCTTGGTGAATGGTGCACTTGTTTTTGTTAAGGATATATTCTATCCGCCTACCTCTAGGCCACCTCAACTTGCAATGTTCACAATTGTTGTTTTTGATACGTATGTTGGTGTTCCATTTGATGCAAGCAATCAAAATATTGTCCCTATCACCCCAGTGATAAGAGGAAATCGAAAACAAATTCCTTTGAAGATGGCATGGGCTCTTACAATCCACAAGTCATAGGGATTGACTCTAGAACGAGCATCAGTTGATATCGGGAATAAAGAGCAGCAAGGTGTTACCTTCACAACCATATCAAGAGTGAAATCAATAGATGGTTTATGCATTGCACTGCCTTTTTATTTCCAACATTATGCCATGATGAAAGATAGCAGATATGTTACAATTAGGAAGAAGGAAGAGGAGCAATTGAAGTCCATATCACTATGAAATACAACTAATAACATTGTAACCTTCTTTATAGTATGTTTCTTTAATTTCTTTTATTATTCTCTTTATTTAATTTTAATATAATAATCATTTTCATGTATTTATTAGATTAATAAATTCATCTTATTCATAGTAATATTTGACAAAGTTGTTTACATCATTTTTCATATTGTTCATTTTACTTATTTATTTTTTTAAGTGCCTATTTCTCTTTTCTTTGCAATAGACCATTCAAACACAAACAATGAGTTATATGAACCAATCATTCCAAATCATTTCTATAAATGCTTCATATTGATATTAATATTGTGGATCCATATTACATCATGAAATGAAAAAAATAGAGGTTTCTAATAATGGCCATCACCATGGCCAATATTCATTTTTTGAATATTGGCCATGGTTTTATTCTATTTCTACAATTTTTTCTATTGCATTTTGAAATGAGGCTTATATTTGTAGAAATTTTTATATCGTTTGGTTCATGTAACACTAGATTTTTTTTCTTCATGTAACACTATAACATTAATTTTTTTAACATAATAAAAATGGGGTGAATATATACTATATATATATATATATTATATATATATATGTATATATATATATATATATATAGATGTCTTTGCTTATTTATTTGTACAAGTTTGATAGAAAACGTGGGTTCCACCCTGCATTTCTTGATGATCATATTCTTGAGCTAGATCAAACAAAAACACACGTAAAATTCTTGAAACATGTGCACTTGAGGAAGTCTCGAAGGAGAACAAGAAGGAATTGGTTGGAAAGTTTTAAGTATCGTGATCATTATCCTACTGATTTGAATTGGTGTTGATTTTTTCATTGGTATGGTTGTGTTTTGGAAGAGGCTACTCCATAGATCAGTTTTGAAACATTATTTGAGCTTCAATTTTTTAGTGGAATTATTTGATGTAAAGAAAACAAAAAATATAGGTTAAGACTCAAGGTTCTTTCTGTGGTTGCAATGTTGGTTAAATTGATTATTTTAAGCACTAATGTTGCTTTTATGTACAAAATTGTATATCTTTGGTCTTAAAATGTCCTATTATGTTGTTCTTCTTTAAATCCAATGTGTGCAATTTAGATGTGTTTTTTTCATTTATGTTGCTTTGCTCCAATGGCAGTGTTACTATTTTATATCTTTCTCTTGCATTTCTGATTGTTGTGGTCTTTTGTCTGGATCCCTTCACTTTGTTCATGTCTTCCATAAATGAAAATATTGTTTACATTTATAATATTATTGTTGGGATTTCATTTATATTATTAATACATTCATGTATTGATATCAATGTATTTATGGTTTAAATTCTATTTATTGTTTATAATGTAGTGACATAAATGTGTTATTATTAATCTAATGATGATTTATCATGTTTTAATGATTTATGATTTGCAATGTGGTTCTTATATTGGTTTTGGTTTATGTCTTTTATTTTTTTTGTGTTAAAGAATTATTTATGTTTATATATTGATGCCATGGATTCAGGGCTTAGGTTCAGTTTACTATTTCCTGAGGTTTTTAATATTAAAT
This sequence comes from Pinus taeda, assembly GCA_000404065.3. Classification (NCBI taxonomy): domain Eukaryota; kingdom Viridiplantae; phylum Streptophyta; class Pinopsida; order Pinales; family Pinaceae; genus Pinus; species Pinus taeda. The sequence continues at coordinate 19,984 of APFE031720229.1, forward strand.
GATTAGGTTTATTTGTTATTTAAGTTTGTAATATTAATAATTCCTTCGGTTTATCATTTATTCCCTTTGTTTTATTAATCCCCAATATTAAGGTCTAAATAATAGTCATAAGGTTTAATATTAATCCCTTACATTTACAATGTTTATTCCTTCAATTTATTGACGTGCTAATTTCATAATATTAACAATCCATAAGGTTTATTGATCCATTAGGTTTATAATATTCAGTCATGTGGGTTGATCAATCCATTGGGTTTAAAAAATTAATTCCTATTAATCCCTTGCCATTTTTTACCCCTTTGGTTTCTAATATTTTTCCCTTGGATTTATTAATTCCCAATGGTTTATAAATTCAAATTATTGGTTTTCTTCATTCTTCAACTTTTTAATATCAATAACTCCCTGGGTTCATAATCCCTTGAGGTTTTAGTGTTAATCCATTGGGTTTATTATATAATTCCCTTTGGTTCATTATTCCTTTAGGTTTATATTATTAGTCCCTTTTGTTTAATAATATTGCTTAGTATCATAATCCCTTGGGGTTTTAGTATTAATCCCCTGCGTTTATAATATCAATTGCTTGGGTTTATTATTCCCGAGTCAAACATGGTTTATTATAATGTCGATCATGGTCCAACATGGAATTGTGATAGGAATTGCCTCATTATGTAGATCAATGATGGCCAATCATGTTTATTTTAATGTTTGTAATATTTATCTTATGGTTTATATACGTTGGGTTTATAATATTAGTCCCTTGGATTTAATATTATTCCCTTGGGTTCATAATTCCTTGCGGTCTTAATATTAATCCCTTCATTTTATTATTCCTTTGGGTTTCTGATATTAATCCTTTGGGTTTATTATTCCCTTAGGTTTATAATATCGATCATGGTAAACCATTGTCAATCATAGCCAACCATGCTTGAATGTCACATTGTGACAAGGATTGTCTCACGATGAAAATAAATAATAATCCCTTGGGTTTATTATATCAATCCCTTGGGTTTATTATTCCCTTGGGTTTATATTATTAGTCCCTTTTGTTTAATATTATTCCCTTTGGTTCATAATCAATTGGGGTTTTAGTACTAATCCCTTGGGTTTATAATATCAATCGCTTGGGTTCATTATTCCTGAGTCAAACGTGGTTTATTATGATGACGACCATGGTCCAACATGGAATTGTGATAAGGATTGTCTCAATATGAAAATCAATGATGGTCCATCATGTTTATTTCAATATTTATAATATTTGTCAGAGTGCTTATATAAATTTGGTTTGTAATATTAGTCCCTTAGGCTGAATATTATTCCCTTGGGTTTATTATTCATTTGGGTTTATAATGTAAATAAGTTGTTTTTACTATTCCCTTTGGTTTATAATATCGATCATGGTCAACCATTGTAAATCATAGCCAACCATGGTCAGCCATGTTTGAATGTTGCACTGTGACAAGGATTGTCTCACCATCAAAATAAACCATTTTTATTTTAGTGTTTGTAGTATTTATATTTGGGTTTATCAATATTGGGTCTATAATATTAGTCCCTTGGCCTTAAGATTATTCCTTTGGGTTCATAATCCCTTGGGGTTTTAATATTATCCTATTGGGCTTAATGTTATTCCCTTGGGTTCATAATCCCTAGGGGTTTTAGTATTAACCCCTTGGAGCTTTAGTATTAATGCAAATAAGTTGGGTTTACTATTCCCTTAGGTTTATAATATGAAAGTCAATGATGGTCGATCATGTTTATTTTAATATTCATAATATTTATCTTAGGGCTTATATACGTTGGGTTTATAATATTAGTCCCTTGGATATAATATTATTCCCTTGGGTTAATAATCCCTTGGGGTCTTAGTATTAATCCATTCGTTTTTTTATTCCTTTAGGTTTCTCATATTAATCCCTTGGGTTTATTATTCCCTTAGGTTTATAATATCGATCAGGGTAAACCATTGTCAATCATAGCCAAACATGGTCAACCATGATTGAATGTCACATTGCGACAAGGATTGTCTCACCAAGAAAATAAAAAATAATCCCCCGGGTTTATTGTTAATTCTGGTTTATTATATCAATCCCTTGGGTTTATTATTCCCTTCGTTTTATATTGTTAGTCCCCTTTGGTTAATAGTATTCCCTTTGGTTCATAATCCCTTGGGGTTTAGTATTAATCCCTTGGGGTTATAATGTCAATCGCTTGGGTTTATTATTCCTGAGTCAAACATGGTTTATTATGATGTCGACCATGGTCCAACATGTAATTGTGATAAGGATTGTCTCAATATGAAAATCAATGATCGTCCATCATGTTTATTTCAATGTTTATAATATTTGTCTTAGGGTTTATATACGTTGGTTTTATAATATTAGTCCCTTGGGTTTAATATTATTCCCTTGGGTTTATAATCCCTTGGGGTTTTAGTACTAATCCCTTCATTTTATTATTCCTTTGGGTTTCTCATATTAATCCCCTAGTTTTATTATTCCCTTAGGTTTATAATATCGATCATGGTAAACCATTTTCAATCATAGCCAACCATGGTCAACCATGCTTGAATGTCACATTATCACAAGGATTGTCACACCATCAAAATAAATGATGTTTATTTTAGTGTTTGTAATATTTATATTTGGGTTTACGAATGTTGGTTTTATAATATTAGTCCCTTTCGTTTAATATTATTCCCTTAGGTTCATAATCCCTTCGGGTTTTAGTATTAATCCCTTGGGTTTATTATTCATTTGGGTTTATAATATCAATCCCTTGGGTTTATTATTACTTCATTTTTATAATATCAATGACGGTCAACCATGGTTGAATGTCACATTGTCTAGAGGATTATCTCACCATGAATAAATCATGTTTATTTTAGTCTTTGTAATATTTATATTTGGGTTTACAAATGTTGGGTTTATAATATTAGCCCCTTGGGCTTTATATTATTCCCTTGGGGTTTTAATATCAATCCCTTGGGTTTATTATTCATTTGGGTTTATAATGTAAATAAGTTGGGTTACTATTCCCTTAGGTTTATAATATCAATCATGGTCAACCATGTTTGAATGTTGCATTATGACAAGGATTGTCTCACCATAAAAACAAACCATGTTTATTTTAGTGTTTGTAGTATTTATATTTGGGTTTATGAATGTTGGGTTTATAATATTAGTCCCATGTGTTTCATATTATTCCCTTCGGTTCATAATCCCTTGGGGTTTTAGTATTAATCCCCTAGTTTTATTATTCCTTTGGGTTTATAGTATCAATCCCTGGGGTTTATTATTCCCTTAGGTTTATAATATCAATCATGGTCAACCATGGTTGAATCTCTTATTGTGACAATGATTGTCTCACCGTCAAAATAAATCATGTTTATTTATTGTTTGTAATATTTATATTTGGGTTTACCAAATTTCGGTTTATAATATTAGTCCCATGGTTGAATCTCACATTTTTACAAAGATTGTCTCACCATGACAATAAACCATGTTTATTTTAGCATTTGTAATATTTATATTTGGGTTTACCATATTAGTCCCATGGTTGAATGTCACATTTTGACAAATATTGTCTCACCATGAAAATAAATCATGTTTATTTTGGTCTTTGTAATATTTACATTTGGGTTTATGATTGTTGGGTCTATAATATTAGGCCCTTGGGTTTAATATTATTCCATTGGGTTCATAATCCATTGGGGTTTTAGTATTAATCCCTTCAGTTTATTGTTCATTTGGGTTTTAATATCAATCCCTTGAGTTTATTATTCCGACAAGGTTAATAATATCAAACATGATCAATCGTAGTTGAATGTCGCATTGTGAGAAGGATTGTCTCACCATGAAAATAAATCATGTTTATTTTAGACATTGTAATATTTATATTTGGTTTTACGAATGTTGGCTTTATAATATTAGTCCCTTGGGTCTAATATTATTCCCTTGGGTTTTAGTATTAATCCCTTGGGTTTACTATTCATTTGCGTTTATAATATCAATCCCTTGGGTTTATTATTCCCTTTGGCTGATAATATAAATCATGGTAAACCATTGTCAATCATAGCCAAACATCGTCAACCATGGTTGAATGTCACATTGTGACAAGAATTGTCTCACCGTCAAAATAAACCATGTTTATTTTAGTATTTGTAGTATTTATATTTGGGTTTACCAATGTTGGTTTTATAATATTAGTCCCTTGGTTGAATGTCTCATTTTGACAAAGATTGTCTCACCATGAAAATAAACAATGTTTATTTTAGTGTTTGTAGCATTTATATTTGGGTTTAACAATGTTGGGTTTATAATATTTTTTTTTCTCTACAAATACTAAATTCTATTAACTGTATAGAAAAATATTTTTACATAGTATCGAGGCTTGGAAGCGCTCAACAGAACAGAACTTCCCCTTTACAAACATAAGCTGGGGAAACCAGTTACAGAGATAAGATAAAAGACATACAGAGAGACATGTATGCCGAGAAGAAGAACTGATCCAGCACAAAAACATAAAATCATTGCAAGCGAGCACATGATGTGTCACCAAATCCCCAGCTGGAAGCCAAAAACAGTAGGACATTAGCACTGAACCTTGACTGTGAGCCTGAAACAGTAGCCAAAAAAAAAAAAAAAAACCATATTTGGGTTTAACAATGTTGGCTTTATAATATTAGTCCCATGGGTTTAATATTATTCCCTTCGAGATTTCGTATTAATCCCTTAGTTTTATGATTCCTTGGGGTTTATAATATCAATGCCTTGCATTTATTATTCCCTTAGGTTTATAATATCGATCACGGTCAACCGTTTTCCATCGTAGACAACCATGGCCAACCATGGCTGAATGTCACATTATGACAAGGATTCTCTCACCATAAAAATAAACCATGTTGGTTTTAGTATTAATCATTTGGGTTTTTTATTAACTTGGGTTTATAATATCAATCATGGTCATATTTATGTTTCTCTTGTGTTTGTAATATCAATTCCTTGTTCTTCTTGATCCCTTACTTTTTTAATATTTATTCGTTGGGTTCACTAATTCCTTAGGTTTATAATATTAAAGAGTTGGGTTTATTAGTTCCTTGAGTTTATAATATTAGTCCCTTTTTTTTAATATTACTCCCATTGGTTCATAATCCCTTGGAATTTTAGTATTAAGCCCTTAAGTAATAATAAACAAAAGAGACTAATATTATAAACCCAATGTATACAAACCCTCAGATAAACATTAAAAATACTAAAGCCTAATAATAATAATAATAATAATAATAATAATAATATTATGAGTTTATGTTATTATAATAGTATTAATATAATAATCATAAATATATAAGAATATAGTTGCTATTATTTGTATAGTTATTAATTATCATAAATAATAAATAATTGGTCTTTATTGTTATTATTATAAAAATATATTATAATATATTGATTAT
>APFE031720229.1:26262-38578 GCA_000404065.3 Pinus taeda
ATAGTTTATGAGAAAAAGTTTTAAGATTGCTCGGATTCTTAAAAAGCATAATGTTCCCTCGAACTTTAGACCTTTCAACACCATTCGTAAATCCCTCTTGTGAGTAAAGTATCCTATCGACCTTAAGGACATGAAGGGTGTCTATATTATTCTTTGTTCCTGTGGGACCCCCTATATTGGTGAGACACGACGCTTTATTAATCAAAGGATTAATTAGCACAGAGCTTGCCTATATCATGGGATAACAAAGTGTTCTGCACTAGCAGAGCATGCAGAGAAGACCAAGCATCATGTTTGTATTGAGGAAGCCAAGGTTATTGCAAGGGTGGCACAATTCCATGACCTAAAATTTAGGGAGGCAATTGAGATTGAAAGAAGACCTAGCAATCTCAATAGAGATGATGGCTGGAAGATTAATAGTTGCTGGATCCCAACCCTCTCTTCTTAGTGGTTGCTTCCCCTTCCTCCCCTTCCTCTATTAATATCATTTTCTTGATTTTTTCCCTCCTTGTTATCCCTTAACGTGCTTTCTTCAGCCATATTTTCTTACTCCTATTTGGAATTCTTCCTTGGTTATGTTCCTATTAGACAAATTTACTAATAAATTTATATTAAGTAGTTACACAAACCTTTAACAATAATACTATTATATTAATCCTTACTAGTAATACCATCCCTATATTTATTAATATATGTTCCCATTAGATATACTTACCATTAATAATAACAATAATACTTTTTGATAACAACAATAATATAATAATAACTAATCATTATTATTATTAAATTCCAACTAATACCCTCGAGCTATTAAGTCCTTATTACCATTAGATAAGCTTTATTATTAACTTTATATTAATTAATTATACAAGCCATTAATAAGAGGATTAATACTATGAATATATTATTAATCATTATTAGTTTAGATTAATATTAAAACCTTTCCATTACTAATAGTTATTATATGTTAACATTTCAATCAAAATTATGGTAAATATTGCCTAAATGAAATATTGTTAACCCAAAATCTATTTTACACTTGATAAATATTAAATAATATTATTATAGTTAAACAATTTAAATAGTTGAAGCTAGCCATTTCTTGGTCAATTATAGCCATTTGTTCAGTCAAACCTAGCAGTTGGACGATCCGCTCTCCGTGCCATGATCCAAATGATCCAATTCTTCAACTTGTCCTGATGATGAACCACATTGGTTGGTTCGAAATGCTGCGACAAATGTATTGTCATGTGATTTACCCCGAAAAACTTTCTCATAAACTTGATATAGATCACAAAAGCATCAATTCAAAAATATTTATATAGCTATTAATAATCCTAAATACCCATAATAATTATTAATGTGGTTGATGTAAGCCTATCACGTATATCAACCACAGTCTAAAATGTTGTTGTATATGTGTCATACACCGTTTATCAATCACATTAGTAAATATAGTTGTGCTAGTTAATTAAAATGTAAAAATCTACAAAAACTTATATAATTATATATATATATTTTCATTAAATATAAGCAAATTACAATATCACTGTTTTTGAACAGTGGTATATGTGATATATTTTATATTATATATTACTTATTTTAAAAACATTGATATCTATTGAATACTGCAATTCTATGTTTGTCAGTCAATTACTTCATCCGGATTGAATACTGGAATTCTATGTTTGACAGTAAATTACTTCATCCCACATTATCACTGCGCTTCAAAGTCAAAATTTGAAAGTATTAGCATTGGGTTTGAATGTCAGGTTTATGTATCACTATGAAAGCACACGCTAAACGATTCAAAGCAATCCAAGTTCTTCCCACTTTGTCTCGTGACGTTGACGAAGTATGCAAATTTGATTAGCTGCAGTGGACCTGACCTTTGGCAGTCCTCGTCAACTTAAAATAATCAATTAAATAAATGAAAGAGCACCACAAGTCGAGTCCGTAGTGAATCTAAGAAATTAGATAAGTGAGACAGGGATGAATTTAAGGAATTGGTCAAGTCTAACTAAACTTGGGAAAAAAGCTTCCACACCTTTGCGCGGTTGTATCTCTCATAAGTTGTTGATCTGATTAGCCAACCAAGATGAATATGCCTATTGACCTCACTTTTCAATAGTGAATTTAGGGAATTACAGTGAAAGACTAAGCGATGAACTTAATGAATGGGTCAAGTCCAACGAAACTTGGAAGAAAGTTTCCAGCCTTTTGCTTGGTTTGATTTCTCAGCAGCTGTTGGTCTGAAAATGAGGAATATTGCAACAACCCAAGCTGATAAAAATCCATGTGATCATCATATTCTTTTTAATGGAGATTACGAAGTGGGATATATATTGAAGAATAAACTTCCTTCTGGTCCAAGTGGAGTAGGCCACAGATACGCCGATTCCTTGGAACCTGTGAAAAGGAAGACAAGTAAGGCAGGCAGGACATTGAAGTTTAACAAACTTCCTTCTGGCCCGAGTGGGGGAGTAGGCCACAAATACATCAATGCCGAAGGGCTGATGAAGCGGTCAGTAGTACCGTCACAGAAGTTAATTACTACAGGGCCCTTCAACAAGCTTCCATCAGGTCCAAGTGGGGGAGTAGGGCACAGCCATAACGACTGATTACGACTTTCAAGAGAAATCCATGAGAAGTAAACTCAGACCGCGATCAGTGCATGTTTTAATCTTGACGAGTCTCTGCCGAATACTATGTGTAAAGATTGTCCGAACTATAGAATTAGATTTCAGGTAGAAATTACATGATCATTGTTTTTTCATTTTACAACCCTCAATGGGGAAGAGTTAATAGATGGTATATTTCAAGAATAAATTTAAGCATTCTTTTCTACCCATGTTATTCAAAGCATAACCGTATAGCATTGTGGCAGCGGATCTAAAGTATATAGAGGGAAAGAGAATCTGGTGGCGTGAAAAGATTGGATTTGTTTTGGGAAAAAGTTTAAATATTTTCTTTTTAAGTAATGATTATTTTCGTCTTTGCTGATATTCTATTTTGTTATGTATCTTCAGGGAATGATTGAAACAGTTGCAGTTTTAAATGTATAGGGAAATCTAAACCTTTTAAATTTAAATGGTCTAATTTAAATAATTAAGATATATTTTAAAAGAAATTTTATATAAATTAAAATTATTAAAAGAAGTTTAAGTGAAGAATTAGTTTATAAGAAAAAGTGAGGTGAAAAGATGTTTTAAATTATATAGAATTTAAATGGTTAATTAATTTAATAAATTTTATTGAAATTAAATGGTATCTGATTTATTAATTTAATTTTTTATGATAATGTTTTATTTATTTTATTTTGTTTAATTATATTGGTTGAGGTGGGCAATATAAGTATAGTGGTTACACACTTAACTTTCCTCAATATATTACTACAATTGTATAAAGCCTTCCCCAACATGTTGAAGATATTGACTTTCTAATTGTGAGCACACATGGCATTCAGTCTAAATATTATGAATGTTATGTCAAAAGATCTTGAGTGATGACTGCATTGCTTTTCAAAATCCGACATGATCAATATTATCAAGATGTTGTAATTAATTATGATTCAATGAGTGCTCTGCCCAAAAGATCAACAGATGCCTCCTCGAGGCTTAATTTGTTGATTGTGATATAAAAGAATCTGAGATCAATGAAACTAATAATGAAGGGTTTCATGCTTAGCATTTATCCTCTCATCCTTCTTCTTTTGTTGCTCGCCTACCGAACGAATGAAGAGAGGTGGAAGAAATTAGATAATATCTTGATAATGTTGATTCTTCACATGTTCAAGGCATAGAATGGCCCAGTATTGGAACCTCTCTAGTGAATGAATATAATACAGAGGGGTTATTAGATATGGAATTCCTAACATTGTTCCCCACTGGTGATGCTGATTGGTTGCAACCACGTATTTGTAGTGTTGAACTTCATGAGTATGCATTGCATCTTCTTAGGTACTATGATCAGATATTTGGAAGCCATCCTCTCTTTCGATATTACCTATTAAACATGATAATGCGGCATCAGAGCCAAGCAACTACTGCAGTTTTTGCAAAGAAACATTTACATGATAACTCACATACAACAATTGAGGAGTTGCGTCACCAACTATCTCATTTACCAGATAATAAGTTGGATGAGCATCTTATGTATTTTGAAATTTCCTTAAGGCACTTTGCTAAATATGAGATTCATGAAGCTCTTCTTATGATTATTCTGGGCACTGTGGGCAGTGGGAAGTCTTTCCTTATCCATTGTATTTTTGAAGCTCTTTCTAATTCATCATGTAATGGAAGAAGCCCTTTGCTTCTTCTTCCCCAACATGAATAGCTTCTTTTAATATACATGCAAAAACAATACACTCAGATTTAACAATTCCAATTAAAGATATTCAGCCATTACAAGGGCAGTCACTTGCAGTATTCCAAGAAGAAATGCAACATGTTAGATGTATATTTATTGATTAAATGCGCTTTATAGGATCAAGGTTGTTTATGCAAATAGATGCTCGATTGCGAGAAGAATTTCCAGAGAAAAAGAATTGTCCTTTTGGTGGCAGATCCATCATCTTTGTGGGTGACCTTGGCCAAATGCTTCCTGTGAAAGATAAGCCTTTGTATGCAAGCAATATATTAGGGAAGCTCTTGTGAAACAAATTCAACATCGTTGTCACTCTTGACACAATCTTTCTCCAATAAGGGAATAATGAGAAACAATCTTGTTTTCATAAAGTCCTCAATAACATAAGAAATGTAGAACCTGTTCTTGAAGATTGGGTGTTTCTTACGTCACGGGCTGATATGAGGTTGCATCCTAGAGAAGGAGATTTATTTAGTGCAGAAGTTCACATGTTTTCAACAAATAATTTGGTCTCCTTCCATTATAGGCATATGTTAAAATCATTAAATTCTCCATACCTTTCAAATTTTGATCTTTTTGCGATTCCAAAATATTTTGTTGCTCCATAGTACTCCCAGTATGTCTCACATACAAAAGATATCTTTTTTAATTAACCCATAACATAAATTGTAAGACAAATTATTAGTAAAATTAACAATAAAATATGTTTACTATGCAAGGGTTTGAGTGAATCATCATACCTTTCAACTTCTCATCTTTTGAGTAGTTTATTTTCTCCAAAGTATTTTGTTGTTTCACATTGTTCTTTCTAAATCTCTCTTGCAAATCACTCTCTTGAAATTTTAGGAAAAATAATGCAATAGTGGATAACTTTTTACTATTTAAATCAATTTTCGCCCATTTTTGAATTTAAAAAAAAAAAAACTCATGTTTTTTTTCACTTAATCCAAGTGTTCTATAGTAAAGAGAACTAGTTCATTTATAAGTTAAGTGCACCTACATTGTTGAATTGCCAAATTTATTCAACACACTGATGTGATGTATATTTTTTTGAAATCCCAAAATAATGTGATTAACATTTTAATGCAATGCTACGGTTTGTATTTAAATGCATCTGTGTTGTAATTATTATAAGAGCATTGACATGGTTGAATTCGTTTTTACTTTCAAAATATTGGAAACAGGTGCGTATTGGTGTTGTTTTGTACAAGAGCGCCGATATGATAACATATTTTATATTTTTTGGAATGCAGAAAATTGGCGCTGGTATTATTTAAATGCCCAGTGTTGTTATAATAGATGTACCAATATGTTTTTAAAACTATCTAAAATTTCATTTTTCACATAAAATAACATATTAATCTCAAATCATCATTTAAGTTGCATTAACATGAATTACCATAGTTCATAGTATACATTTTCTACTTAAAATCACCTTATTCTTAAAAATGATTTGAAACCTATATTAAACTTCAAATTGTGGTTATATGGTTCTAAAATTAATTTTAGATATGCACACAACATTTTATTTCTGATTTTTCTTAAATGCAAGGAGAAAATTTGAATAATATCAAATTGTCAATTCTTAAAATTCCATCTTGTTCCATATTGTTGATAAAATTCCTTCGCACAATTCTCCCTTTCCATTTCTAGCAAGTTCAAATTATATTTATATTTTGATTATCTAATCAAATTTGTTTTTTTCTTAATATGTGCCAATTTGAATAAAGATGTATCCAAGTTTGTAGGATCCCAATTCAAAATTGAGTTCAGATGCAAAAAATATTCCTCTGTTCTAAAAAAGTTAGAAGCTCTTATCTAAAGCAATATATTGCAAGTAGTTAGAAGATGAAAATGGACATCCTCTTCACCCTCCAATTGGAACATGGCATCTTCCAGCCATAATCCTAGATCAATGATGGTAAGAATTATTTGGTATAATGTAATTTAAACAAGACGATTGCATTGACGTGCTTATTAATATTGTTGATATTATACTAAAGACATTCAATATATTTTGAAATTAGGATTCTAGTGATGACCAGTGACCCACTTACCATCTTTTGATGCACCCTACTACAATGTCAACTTGAGAGAAGGTTGAATTAAGAGCAATACTCAAATAGGAAACATAAAAATAAAGTTTTAATCAACCACCTATTCAATTCATACTACGTCCAAATTCACCAATTAGGAATGATTACAACAATGACAGTTCTTCATCACAAGTTGGAAATGGAGGCAATCAAATAGGGGTTGGTATGGATGATTACCTATAGGATACGACTTCCACAGAGGAATTTTTGTTATATAAATTCAAAAATGATGGGCTAGGGGATGATGCTCATATCACTGATACCTTATTAAAAAACCTGAAATTTGCTTCCACCACCCCTCTATTTGGACCTAGCAGCAAGTGAAATTCTACTTAGTTGGGGACAATGATGTTGTTGTACAACTTGAAAGAAAATTTTGGCATGTCAAACGTGTGTTTCTAAGCAATATTAAGGTAATTCACATGCATGATCGATCAAATCCCTTATATTTCGAGAAATCTTGTCACACAATCAACATTAAAAATGGTTTATCTTATGAACGCTAAATATTGACATTGTACAATTATATTCCCCACAAATGTTAAGTTATTCGTATATAAGGTTCTTCCGAGTGATAATGTGTGTCTGACAAAGAGGAAAATCAGTTCTTGAAAATGTGTGTCTGACTGATTATATTTTATATAAAGGACAATATGCCAACAAAGATATATGTATGAAATGTGGGCATGACAGGTATTGTAATTAAAAAAATTGGGTAAATTATATGGTCCTCCTCTTAAGATATTGAGGCACAAGACTATAACCCAGAATTGAAAGGCTCTTTCATTGCAAAGAATTAGTTATGTTGTAGGCATGAGATGTCTCACATAAAAGTGAGTCAGGAGTTATGTGAATGCCAACATATTCAATAGCAATGAATCATATAAAGGATACATGGCCTGAAAAGTTCAAGGATGAAGTATGAAGTCTACAATTCAACATAGCCATGGATGGTGTCAACCCATATTCGCTCCAAATCACCATATATTATGTTTGGCCTATAGTAGTGATCAGTAAAAATATTCACCCCATGGTTGTCCGTGAAGAATGGACATCTTATGTGCCACATAGTCCTTAGTGTGAAATTTTATCCATTGCAGCTACTTGAAATTATTCTTCTAACTCACAAACTAATTATGTTGCTTATTTGCTACAACAAATAATGAATAGAATCAGAGCTACAATTTTCACTATAAAAATTCTATGGAAAATAAAATGCTCAAAACTGAGAAATTCTAGCGTACACACAATAATTTTGACATAGTTATTTTTGGATAATTATCCATGGAAAAACCTAACTTAGGAAAATTGATGTAGTAGATGAGGGTTTTTTTATTAATATTCAGTAGAAATTCTAAGTACAATAATTTAGATGCCCAACTAGCAATCGAATCTGAGGAAAATACTGGAAAAAACATTATCAGATTTTTATCTCACCCCATAGCTATTTTATACCTTCAAAATAGCTTCATGAGCCTCTGCATTGAGCTCCTTGCATCACCCTCTGCACAAAATTAGCATTAACCCTCTAGAAATTTCAGTCTTCCTTCATTTTCCTCTCCCAAGAACTATAAATCTTCATCCTTGAATGTTGTTTCCTTCCTCTTCCACATTCTACTCACCCTCTGGCTCTATCTTCTTTTCTGAGTTGCTGCTACTAAGAAAATCAAACTCCCTGTGCAACTAAGTAGCTGGAGTGGATGATTTCTCCATCACCACATCGACTTCCTCTTATAATCCATTGTTGGAACACAAACAACTAAGATTAAAACATAATCAATGACTAGGATAATCTATGGATCCATCTGTGTGAATTTCTAGATGATTCATATCTTATCTCAATTAATACTAATTAATAAACCATATTACCTAAGCTTAGACTTAAGAAATATTTAAAAATCAATTAATGATCTAATTGAGACAGTGCTAGGTAGAATTGCCATAAACAATTTCTAAGTTTTGGAGATCTCATGTATTGTAGCTTCTCCACCAAATTTCACCACTAGAACACAACCAATACTACAACCTCGGCATCCCTACTAAATATATTTTAAAAAAATTAATATTAACACTTATTCCAATTTTTAATTTTTTTCTCACTTTTTATATAATAACAACAAAACTTTTTCTTTACAATTTCTTTTCTCCTAAAAAAAATCATCTTCCTCACACTTCTAGGCCCAGATCTTTTATATCTCAAATTAGCGTGAATTTTAAGTATTAAAATATTAAAAATATATCAATAGGATGCATTATTTTTCAAGCTTACTTTCTTCTAATTAGATTCCCCCAATTCTTTTACACATTACTCAAAATATTTTAGATATTTTTTCAGTTAAATATAATTCGTTAATAAAGTAAAAAAAAAGCCAAAACCTCAATTATTAATTATAAATCTAAGTTTATATATAAAAAAAAAAAAAATTCAAATATATCACACTTTTACGTTGAATAATATATTTATAAATTTCTATTTTTAAAGTTGATGGTACATAGATTTTTTCCACTTTTTAGTTTTGATTAAAATTAACGGATTTTTTTTTTCATTCATTTAATTAATACGATTTTTATTTTGTTTATTAAATTTAATATTAAAACGAACAAAATTGTGAATAAGTAAGTATTTGTCTTTAAGATGGACAAAGACTATTGAGAATCGAGTTGTCTATCAGGATGAATTACGGAAATTTGATTTCACAGATGGACAAAATAAATAGATAGAAATTGGACATACACGAAAACAACATATTGCAAGAGCGCAAATCCATCTGATCATCATAATGTTTCTAATTGAAATTATGTTGTGAGAAATATATTTAAAAGTAAACTTCCCTCCGGCTCAAGTCTAGTTGTAGGCCACAAATACATCGATTCTTTCGGCCCTTTGAGGATGAAGACAAGTAAGGCAGGAAATACATTGAAGATTAACAAACTTTCTTCTGGCCCCAGTGGGGGAGTAGGCCACTGTTGGAATTTAATTCCAACTGCAGCAATAGTTGAACAGAGATCGCAAATCACGTCTCATCGCAAATCGCATTAATCCTATTGCCTATCCTCCGCACTACGAGGCGACGCGATGCGATCGTGCGATGTGATTGCATATCCCAGATCGCAACTTTCGCTCATTGCACGTTAAGCCCTCTATCTTGTATCTGCCGATTGCGATATTATCGCACATCGCAGATCGCCCATCTCTCACCTCGCCTCAACCTCCCGATAATGTTTTGCGATACAATACCAACCAACCATCCATTCATTTGATCCGACGGCCCATATTTGTTCCTGTTAAATGCATGCCACCGCCATACTGCATTTACGCACTTTACCTGTTTGTGTTCCTAAAGGAGGAAGATCAGATCCAGCTCCTACACATTGAATGCTTAGCTACCGTAGTTAAAGAGCAGCTCAGCCAAGAACAAGAAGGACACGCCATGTGCAGGTGCATTTATCAGTTATGGGTTTCCACACAACCGACTCAAGAATTACAACTGAATGTCCGAGAAGATCAGATTTTGTTCACTAAAGCAGCAGATTGCAGCAGAGACTCTGTCAGAAAGTTAAAGTGGTTGATGCACTGTTATGACCCCTAATGCACTATATATGTGTAGACATAGCAGTGTAGATGAGTGTGAGAGCGGATGAGATTTAGAGCACAACAGTGCAGAACGTAGTAGCGTAAAGAAAAGTGTTACACAGTAGTGTTGTTGTAATCCCTTGGAAGAGGAAGACTATTTTGTAACAATAGTTTTTTTTTAATACAAGTTTTTAATTATGTGTTAAAGATCTATGTTTAAAACAGAGCGTCGTTTTCTGTTCTATTCTGTGATTTTGTTTTTTGGAATTTTAGTAGAAAAATTTCTAACAATTGGTATCAGAACTGGTCTAGGCACTCAGTGAGTAAAAAAAAACAGAGTTTGTTTTTTCACTGTAGGAGCTGTAACAAGCTTATTGAGCAGATTTTCTCCAGCAGAGAGTTTTTTGCTTGTCTTAATTATACAGTCAGTATCTCTTCTTTACTTATACAGGTTAAGATGGCAGAGGCTGGAACTGGTTTGACAAATTCCCAATTGCCACAGTTTAATGGGAAAACTCATAGTTATTGGTCCATAACAATGAAAGCATTGTTTGCTTCTTAAGGAATATGGGAGCTGGTTGAAACTGGCTATGCTGAACTTGCAGATGCAACAACATTGGCTACTTTGACAGTAGCAGAGAGAGACCAGTTGAAGAGCGACAAGAAGAAGGATGCCAAAGCCCTCTTTTTCCTCTTCCAATCAGTACATGGAAGTGTTTTCCCACGGATTGCAGTAGCAACAAAATCCAAGGAGGCATGGGATATTCTCAAAACTCCCTATCAAGGCATGGAGAAGGTGAAGACTGCAAAGTTGCAGATGTTGAGGAGAGACTTTGAAACACTCAGCATGAAGGAATCTGATACAATAGATTCATTCTTCACTTGGGTTATTGGGTTGATAACCCAGATAAGATCTCATGGTGAGATTCTTGAAGAAAGAAGGATTGTAGAGAAAACCTTGAGAAGTTTACCCTCAAGGTTTGAAGCTATTTTGGTAGCAATAGAAGAAACAAAGGATCTCTCACAGTTCACAGTAGATGAACTGAGTGCTTCTCTTATATCTCATGAACACAGGCTGAGTAGAGGAACAGATTCCTCTCTTCAGCAAGAATTCAAGACTTAGATGTCTTTTTTCCAAGGAAAAGGTCAAGGCAGAACAAATAACAGAGGTCATGGAAGAAGCCAAAACAAAGGCAGAAATAATCCTGCAAGCACAAGTGGAAGGAGCTGCAATGAGAACTAAGATGAAGGTTTAAGCAAACAGCAAGCTCATGGACAAAGGTATGACAAATCCCAAGTCCAATGTCATCATTGTAAGAAATATGGGCACTACGCCAATGAATGTAGAAAAAAACAAAATGACATGAATAGTAGGCAGAATACTAATTTTGCAAATGAAGAAGATAAGAATCCAAAGATTGTGCTGTTAACATGTAACATTGCACAAGACAAACAAGAAGATTTTTGGTTCTTAGACTTAGGTTATAGTAATCACATGACTAGAAATATTGACATGTTTGCCAATCTTAATGAAAATGTGAAATCTTAGGTAACAACTGGAACTGATACTAAGATATATGTCATGGGTAACGGCAGAGTCAATATCTGAGCAAGAAATGGAGAACAGATGACTGTGCCAAACGTATACTATGTACCTGGTCTGAAATGTAATCTTTTGAGCATTGGACAACTCATTGACAAAGGTTACAATGTGTTCTTCAAAGATGATATGTGTACAATCAGAGACATACCTCCAAGTAAGAAGATCATTGCACAGGTGCAGATGGCCAGCAATAGAATGTTTCCTCTCAAACTCAGGGTAGATTTGAAGGAAGGAAGAACTATTGCAGCTGTAACACAAGAAGTCTTTTAGGAACAAGTGAAAGATGAGAATTGGTTGTGGCACTTGAGATTTGGACATCTCAATTTCAGAGGCTTGAATCTGTTGCACAGAAAGGGAATGGTAAAGGGATTTCCATTGATCAAGAAACCAAACAACCTTTGTGAAGGCTGCATCTTGGGCAAGCAACACAAAGAAAGCTTTCCAGCAGGAAAGAGTATAAGGGCAAAAGCACCCTTGGAAATTTTTCACTCTGATGTGTGTGGACCGATGCAAATACCATCATTTGCCGGAAATAGATATGTTTTAACTTTTATTGATGATTACACTAGAAAGACATGGGTGTATATGCTGAAACAGAAGAGTGAAGTGTTCGAGAAATTCCGCCACTTCAAAACTCTTGTTGAGAAGCAGTGTGGGCATTATATCAAAGTGCTCAGA
>APFE031720240.1:2085-15395 GCA_000404065.3 Pinus taeda
CTGACATCATCAGAATTTCTTCTGCACTCAACTGACTATTACCACTATTTCCAGCTAATAACTTCTGCTCGAAGGGACGAGGAGATGCTCCTGAAAAACTACCAAGAAATGGACTGATACCCAACAGGAACAGATGGACCGCCGTATAAATAGGCTTCCAGAGATGACAGACTAGACATATATACAGGAGTAGAAAAACTTCTAGGTGGAAAAGGAAAACGAGGTGGAGAAAAACTAACTGAGTTTTCAAAAAAATTGGTCAACGAAAGATACCAAGTAGTACTTCGAGGGGGACTGTAAAATATAGACTCACGCTCTCTGAGATCGAGAGCAGGTACATCTTCTTCAAGATAAGAAGCGCCTAGATCTTCTTCCGGAGCAAGTTCTTCAATAGAAATCAAACCAGAAGGAAGATTTTCGATGATGACTCTTTCTACCTTAGGTGAACTAGGAACACTAGAAGACGGAGTAACAGGTTCGGATATTTGAGGTTCTTCACCTATATCACCGGCAGATGCAACACTACCACTAAGTTCGGAAACCCCTACAGCTTCAGGATCGTAGCCTGTTTCTAGACTTTGGTAATCTGGGTGGACTACCAATGAAGACTCTCCTTCTTCAGGTGGACTTATTCTACTGCCGCCAGGAGTTACAAGGATTTTTAATCCTTCGTAATAAGGTCGGTCCTCTTCAAGAGGTGCACCCCGTGCTCTACGGGCTCGCCTCAATATATCGGCCAGACTAACAACTTCAGGAGACTCGCCCTGAAGTTTGCGGGAGCATCTCGGTGATTCAGCCACAGCTAAAAACTTTTAACTACTACACACGAAAACAAAATAAAATCTCAAGAAAAACACCTAAAGTCGCTAAAGAACCAAAAATTTTTGAAACATACGCCTAAAGAATCTAGGGCGTCAAACCAAACACAAATAGTAGCTTCCGGACCAAAAACACTAGTTGGTGATGAAATCCAACCTCGTAGGATTCAGTACAGAAATAGCGGCGGGTGGAACAGTTACCCCGGCAACCTGCTTAATGAATAGACTGGACCAAGTTCCTCCACTTTAACCGTCTCGAGTGAAGTGAACCCCCCAGAAAATCCAAGTGAGTCTAGCCGACGTCTGCTCCAGGTACAGTGGGATCTTCCCTCCACCGTCACCTTGGGTAGAATCCTAAGACAATGGTCACTAAGGTCACCAACAGCAACAAATACACCTGGGGGAACAGTCTACACTCCGACAGCACGCAAGGGCAGAGTATCAAGCTGAATCCCCTTACCGGCTCCTTGACAACAATCCAAGGTTTACCGATAAGTGACCCTTGGCTCCTCGACAATAATCCGAGGTTTACCGTTTGTAATATGTGCGTGTCTGGCGTCGTTCCCAACGAGGGATGATTGATCCCCTCACTGGTTCGGACACGAGCTCGTGCTTCTCCTTTAAGAGGAGCTTTCCAGAGTATAAATGCAACAGTTGGATTTATCCTACCACAAGATAAGCTACCTGTTTGGTTTTTCTGTCTTGGAGAGTTAATTACTCTCCTACTCCAAGACACTAGCCTGATCTATGTTGGTGCTTCAGAGCCCTAGAAATGCAAAAAATTACTAGATGAATTTTAATTAAGCGATGTGTTATTAAGGCTGTTATTACGCAAATGGGTAAATGGATATGAAACCAATGGTGTTATGACCCGACTCAAAACTGAATGCAATCGAATATGATAATGTAATCTTTTCAATTCAATGAATCCTAACTAAAGTAAGGAGAGAGTTTCCATTCACTTCCAACAATGCAAAAAATTGATCACTAAGAGAAAAATTCTCTAATGCACTAATTTCATCAAGAAAAACTAATGCAAATCAATTCCAAAACATTTTTTTTATTTTTATTTTTGCGTGTTAAAAACAAGCATAAAAATATGTAAATTCAAATCAAAGATAGCTGATCTAAATCTACAATTGATTTTTCATAATTTAAACTATGTAATTGTAATCTATGCACAATTCTCTTGAAAAGTATGCAAATGTAATCTATGCACATTTTTCATTCATATTCTGAAAACGAGAATTCTAATTATGAAAATGTGATCTATGCAAGAGAATTCTCAAACACAAGATGAATCTAATGTAATCTAAGAACCAATCAAGTGCAAGTCAAGAAAATTGGGTGAGACAAACCTCCAAGTAATGACCAAATGAAATCAAATTAAGAATTTCTCAAAAAAGAGACTCAAAACACCCAATTGATAAAAGCTTAAACAAGAATGCCAATGGAATTAACCTAAGAAAAGTTCCTGACAAGTCACGTGTAGATCTGGGCAGAGGCTAAAAACACATAAACAAATCCTAAGCTGATTGAAAGAGAAAATCTTAAGTTTTTCAAAATTTTGACAGGGTCTGCAGGCTCCCAATTTACCCAGGTGCGGTACCGCTCTGTGTGTAAAGCAAAAGTGCGGGTATGTCTGCACTGTGCTACAAGCAGAGGGTGTGGTCCTCTCCTAAAAGTATGAAAAACAAAAAAAAAATCCAAGATCTACTAAATCTACCCAATTCCAAACACAACAAGCCAAAAACATAAACGAAACACAAGTTTCTCAGGTCAAAGTAAGAACAAAGAAAACAATCAAGTCCCCAGCAGAGTCGCCATTTTGTCATGCGGAATGAGTCGATCTTGCGGACAAGATAGACCTTCCTAGAATCTAAAGAAGACCTAATGACAATCAAACCAACCAGACACTATCTTTCTCTAAATGTGCTTTTATAAATAATGGCAAACAAGTGTGTTTAGAGCCTACCTTATGTCCAACGTAAGTTTGGGGATGCCCTCGCTCCTTTGATCCAAATGAGCTCCTTTGTCGCGAACTTGCAAACACAAACAAGGCAAACAAATTAAATAGCACCAGAAAATCCAATATCATAAAACATATTTAACATGAAAGTCAAGGAGTCCATGAAACAAATAACATGAGATACTTGTTGAGAAAAATGAGTCTAATTGTATTAATTCAAAAGAAGAAGAACTTTACAACCTTTGCCTTGAGCTGTACAAGCTCCTCCCAGGGTCCAACAAGAAGTCTCCTCTACTTTGAAAAGCTTCACTCACTCCCCAATGAAGCCAAAAAGGTATGTGATCTCTCCTCTTAAGCTCAACTAGGAAGTATTGATTTCACCAACATTTACCCTCAAAAATGTTCAGCTTCTAACCTCTCTAGCCACTAACCCAATGCCTCAATTTATAGTGCAATGGAGGGCAGTTACTAGGTCCTCTTTCAAAGGGATAGAATCCTCCTTCAAAGGGATTGCTCCTTCTCTTTTGGGATGCATGAACCACTTTGGAGCG
Source organism: Pinus taeda (assembly GCA_000404065.3). Taxonomy (NCBI): domain Eukaryota; kingdom Viridiplantae; phylum Streptophyta; class Pinopsida; order Pinales; family Pinaceae; genus Pinus; species Pinus taeda. The sequence continues at coordinate 5,424 of APFE031720240.1, forward strand.
AACAATCCACGTCAAAATTCCTTCTAGAAACCTCTAGAATTAACCCAAAGTGAGTTTTTTAAGATCAAAATTGCGCCTTTTGACTTTCACAGGGGTACGCACCCTCCTCTTTACATACAAAGCGTATAAGTACGCAGGTATCTTGAACAAAAGGTGCGGGCCCGCAGGAAAAAGTGAGAGAAAGTGCGGAACCAGAGTTACATTTCTTTTTTGATTTCCTTCTCCCATTTTTAAAGCTTGTTTTGAAGAGTTGAGGTCTAAGACTTGCTTAGGAGGCTGGTATAGGTGGTGATAGACCCATACCGACTGCAAATAATCAAGGTGACGATATTTTTGTGTAACAAACACATAGTACACGACCGTACACCAAGGAAATTACTATTCCACACAACCTATGTATAATATTTGGAACAACATGATGGGAGGACCGTAAGGATCCTTAAGTCATATGTCATCACCTTGGTCCGATTCGAGGGCGTCAAACACCTTGCATTTCTTGGCAACACTTGATAGCCCTGACTTGTACAAACTCACAAATGACCCCATCTATCACAACTTACTTTGGTTTCCAATCCCACATAAAATCCCGACAGACATCCCGTAGTTCGAAGGGAAACAAGGGAATGATCTGGGTACACACATCACCACCTATCATTTGTGGTGTGTTTCTAATTTCATGGTGGATGATAATATCTGGATACGACTCTTTCTTCACACCCTTACTGGCAATGCAGCCAAGTGGTACATTGAGTTACCATGCACATCAATCAATATCTTTGGAACTTTAGCGATGGAATTATTAAAGAATTTCCAGCTACACATCTACTATGAAACTGGGATGGAACTCCTCACTTCATTATGTTAGAACACCACCACCCACATATTTGATCACATCCATGAATGGATATGTAGGCGAAGCCTAGTCAAAGATCCCCTACCAGACTATTTATTAGTGGATTGGTTATGCAAGTCTCTACTCCCCCAAAGCACTAAATATGTCACCTTAGGTGGTGCGGTCATGAAAGACCAATCCATTTGTTGTGCCCAACACTTAGATTGGATATATCCACAGTTTGGCACTTTATACAATGTCATTCCCAATGCCCCTTGCAACTCCAATGCTCCCGCTACTCAGCAACCCGGAGCACACGTTGATGGGATTATTGGTGCTACCTCTGAGGCTTTTTAAAACAAATCAGTGGTCACATTGCCCAATTGTCAATTGACCTCTCTACTAAATTGACTACTCTTCCTACCACCACGATAAAAATTTTGCAGTCTACACAAAAAATCAGTGGTAAGAAAAATAAGAATAAGAATAAGATATACCTCTGAAACGGTAAATCTACAAACCAGAGCTAAATATTTTGGATCTCCAATCACTAATGATAAGGAAGCCTCCTCAAGTCAAAACCCACCATTTCCTAACAATATTCATATCGAAAGGCTGGTTGTTGATCTTGTGATTCACCCTCCAGAAGGGGCACTTCGTCTCACAATGCATAATACATCTGCACATGCATCCCAGAACTATAGTATTGTAGATGATTTGGCACAAGCACTATCAACTATGTCAGTGCTCGAAGCATTACAAACTTCTCTAGCACAAAGGAAAGCTCTGCTTTTGGAAATTGGTGGCATCAAACCTTAGGATTCCATGCTTGTTGGGTGTGGAGCCTGATTATCTTCTGTATTCAAAGGTATTGCTGCAGGGGGGGAGCTGCAACCTTAGAGAGCCCCCCCTTGGTGGGGGTATCAGGGGCAACGCCCCCAAAGCTAAGAATAGATGTAAAATTGCCTTGTAAAATGTTGTAATTTCGTAGTCAATCTGAGCCATTCATTAAGCAGAGATCTGACAGTAGAAGTTATGTTTAATTTAGGGTTTTTTGTCCTAGAAGGCAACCCTCATTATATATGAGGAAATTGTATTGCGTCTATGTACATTTGTATTATGAGTGAGGAAGAGAGAGGAGTTTGAGAGCGAAGAGGGAATTACAGTGGATCTATTGTAGGTTTTATCTCTTCAGTTTGCTGGATAATATAAAAAGGACTGGCTCTTTCTCCATGGACGTAGCCCAAACTGGGTGAACCACGTATCTCTGTGTCTCTCTTGTTTTATGTGTTTTCTGTGTTTATATTTCTGCAATATTTTATGTGTTTCATTTCTCTGTAATATATAATTCTCTAACAATGCTTGCAATTTTCGACATGGACAAATGTAAATCTCCCCTTTCACACCAGCTTTCATTTCAAGTGCAAATATCTTCAAAATGGTTAGGCATACATAGAACTGTCATTGATGAAGGTGCTTTAACCTGCGTCATTTCGGCTTCATGTTGGCTCGCTTTGGGTTCTCCAACCCTATCCCGACCATTAAATTCCCTTAAAGCTTTCGATGACCACACTTTCATCCCAAAAGATTACCTAGCCAGCTACACCATCACTTTGAATGGGAAAACGGTAACGGCGGACATCGAAGTCTTAGATAGAAAGATTGATTATAATATGTTGTTGTGTCGTAGTTGGACTTACACCATGACTGCCATTGTGTCTACTCACTTTTGCATCATCCTATTCCCATTGGATGGAAAGATAGTCACAGTGGACCAGCTATCCTTTTGAACCCTTGATTATTCCCCATTACCCAACAACTTTGTACCCTTAGTGGGTGGTGTACCTGACTGTTACATCAGTTTCGGTACCAGTCTATTGAAGGGCTCTTCCTCGATGGGTTGTTTCTCTCTTCCACCAATCACAGTTCCACAGACAGACTTTATGGTTTCATCCATTCCTCACAAACCGACTGATCCTTGGATCCTCATAGCCCCTTCAGACATTGACACTTACGGAGAACAAATGTTGTTGTCACCAGTTGAATTGGCCTACCAAGCCATTCAATCTGCATCTACATCTTTAGTCACCTTGGTCACGGCCAATGGTACCACCTCCACTCCCATAACTACTCCTTCTTTCGATCTCCTCAATCAATTCCTACCTTCAGACAAAGCTATTAGAGAGATCATGTGTTTATAAGAGCGACCTTGGGAGGACTCTCACCATCATGTTTCCATATCTGATTCGGACACAATGCCTCTTCAAATCCTATCATTTGATGCACCTGAAATCATTTCCTCACCTTATAAAACTATCCAAACTTTGGACTTGGATGGAAACATGGGAAATATTTCAAAGACATTGCTCATCGATATTTTGTCAAGATGGGCATCATAGAAAACATCCAGGTTGGAGCCGATTTCACTCCTGAGGAAATTGCAAGCTTCACCTGCCTTTTTAAGGAATTTTGTGATGTATTCGCTTGGTCTTACGAGGAAATGCTCAACATATATCTATCTATTGTCGAGCATGAGATCAAGATATATGACAATGCCAAGCCTATCCGCCAAAGGCTTCAACCATTCCACCACTGCAAAACAACAGCCATCAAGACTAAGGTGGAAAAGTTATTACATGCTGGTTTTTTCTACCCCATTCCCTTAATAGAATGGGTTTCCAATCTGGTTCCTGTCGATAAGAAACAAGGTACCATCTGCGTATGTGTTGACTATCGAGACTTGAACACCATGTGTCAAAAGGATAATTATTTGACATCGTTCATCGACCAAATCATCGACGATTGCATCAGTTGTGAATCAATCTCATTCATGGATGGTTTCTTAGGTTACAACTATATTGCCATAAAACCGATAGACCAACACAAAACTGCCTTCATTTTCCCTTAGGGAATCTTTGCCTATTGAAAAATTTCGTTCACTTTAAAGAATGCGAGAGCAACATTTCAAAGGGCCATGGACTACACATTTCACGATATCAGACATATCATTCAGGCTTACTTGGATGACCTTCTAGCCCATTCCAAGAAGTGAGCACAACACCTAGATCATTTACGAGAAATGCTTCTTAGGTGTCAGTTCTATAACATATGCCTGAATATGTATAAATGCATTTTCTTTGTCAAGTCTGTATGCTTACTTGGTTTCATTTTCTCCAAGTATGGGATTAGGGTTGATCTCAATAAGGTAAAGGTAATTACTTAATTTCTGAATGACCATCCATTTTGCAGCTCCAACGTTAGCAGAGGAAAACAAACTTCTTACGAAGGTTCATTGTAAATTATGATGAGTTGACGAAAGGATTTATGCACCTACTTAAGAAGGGAGTGTCGTACCTGTGGGATGATCAACCTCAACGATCATTTGATGGATTGAAAAGGGTGCTTATACCAGCCCCACTCCTTAGTCCTCCCAACTATGGGCGCAACTTGCTTCTATACCTAGCAACCTCTCCATCCTCTCTAGGAATGGTCTTCATTCAAACTCACGATGACCTAAGTGAGCATGTGATATATTATCTATTGAAAGGCCTGGCTAGGCCCAAACTCAAATATTCACATGTGGAAAAGTTGTCCTTGGAAGTTTTCTTTGTTGTCAAACACTTTCGACATTACATACTACTGCGATAGACTACTGTCATCGCCTTGGAGAATCCCATGAGACACAGTTTGTCTCATCAAGTCATTGGAGGAAAATATTCCAAATGGGTAGTGATCCTCCAACAATTTGATTTGGTTTTCACTACTGCCAACGTGAAAAATTCCTTAGTCTTCGCAGAACTTTTGTCAGATCTTCCCATTATCAATCCTAACGAGATAGCCCACGATCCTCTTCCAGATGAAGTTGTCTATATTATTGACTCTACTAGCCCTTGGTATGGAGAAATTATTATCTACCTTCAAGCATAATGTTTCCACCTTGAACTATCACCAAGTGACCGTTGTCGCATCCACCACCAAGCGTGTCACTATTTGGTGCTTAACATTACATTATATCGTCATGGTCCTAATACAGCTCTTCGACATTGCCTCACTCATGAGGAGGTGGAACATATTTTAAATGACTACCATGATGGGGCATGTGGCAGTCATATTTATTGCATATCTACTACTCAAAAATTTTTGCATGCAGCCTACTACTGGCCAACCTTGTTCAAAGATTGTATCAAGACTATCTTCCAGTGCCACCCTTGTCAAGTGTTTACAAAAAATGTGTGCTCCTCTGACCCTATTGCACTCGATTATCTCCGTTGGCCTCTTTTCCAAATGGGGGATAGATTTCATAGCTTGCAACCCCACTTCCTCTGCTAGACACAACTATATTATTGTAGCTATGGAATATTTCACAAAATAGGTTGAAGCCCTTCCCACCTTTTGGGCTGATGGAGAAACTATGACGATATTCCTGTTTAATCAGGTCATCTGTCACTTCGGTGTGCCCCGCATGATCGTTATAGGCCATGAGTCTTATTTTTTGAATCACATGATGTATGACTTAACATCATTGCTCGGTTTTCACTAGGATCAATCATCCTCCTACTACCCCCAAGCTAATGGCCAATTAAATGCCATCAATGGCATCTTAAATACCATGATCCACAGGTTAGTAGGGAATAATAAAACCCATTGTAATCGAATTTTATATCCTACGCTATGGGCATACCGAACTTCAGTAAAAATTGTTATAGGCTTTACACCTTTTCAACTAGCTTATGGCCTAGAAGTAGTTTTACTAATCGAGTGTCATATTCCTTCCTTACAAATCATTGTTGAAATCTTATCTGGAACCACTATTGAAGAAGAGGTCCCACTATACCTAAATCAACTGGATGAAGCTTTTCAAGATGTCGAATTAGCACTCGAACCCACAAGCACCGAGTCAAAGCCCGGTATGAAAAAAAGGTCAAGCCTCGTTCTTACCAAGAGGGAGATCTTGTTTTACTCTACAATAAAAAACATGACCTCTTGGGGGAAGGAACACTTCAACCCTTATGGCTCAGTGCATATTTCTTCATGAAAGCCGTCTCAAAAGGGGGATATGAACTTCAGGACTGGGAAGGAGTCCTGCTCGGCGAGCCCTGAAACGGGCTCTATCTGAAAAAGTATTATGTCTAGTACTGCACTACGCATGTGCTTAGTAATTTTATTTATTTAAAAGTTTTTCTTCTTTCTTATGTGACTGGATTTTTTGGTATTTGTTGAAGTATTTGTCTCATACATATTTCTCATTATGCAGATGTCTTCATTACCCTTAGCATATGTAGGATACACAGATGGTGCAAGTCATCACACACAGCACATTGCATAAGCTTCTTGGGTAATTTACACACTTGAGTTGGAACTGTTTTGTTCTAGGAGAGTCTTTCTTGGTACTGGCAACAACAATATTGTTGAGTACATGTCCGTAATTTGACTTCTCACTAAAGCGTCATTAAGAGACATCTCCAGTCTAGTGGTCAGGTTAGACTCTTAGCTTGTTGTTATGCACTGACAAATCATTATCACGTTTGTAATCCAATATTGTTGCGTCATTATATAAGGGTACGAATCTTCGAACGTCAATTTGGTTTTATTACACATGAACACATTCCTCGAGAATTTAATACAATTGTTGATTCATTGGAAAACTATGTTAGATTGGCATCTGTCTCATTCATTATAGATACATGTATGAAAGTAAATATTGACGTAGTTAAAAATGTTGAAAATAGCAACAAGAAATGCTAAAAATAGCATTGCTATATGATCCATATTTAAATAGGAATGCAACAAATTACAGAGATAACCATAAACACAGAGATGCAACGGAAATAATACTTCATTTCATTAATGTAAAATACTGAAATATGCTTACAAACAGCAACGAAAATAAACGAGCTAGGGCAATGGTAGCTTATCTCTGGGAAGAGATGTGGCAGCTACATGCCTCTAAACTGTGTTACAATTAAGGAAACTGAAAAGTTGAAAGAAACAATGGTGGGGGGCCATGTGAACTTGGAAGGTGGCCACCAATATCCACCTGGATCATTCCTCCCCCCTTAAGAAGCAATGGTTCCCATTGCGTTGAGTTCCTCCATGAGATGAGGAAACTTCTGCTGAACTTGGTCCCTGGTGAGCCACTTGCCCTACTGAAGGAGTTGGCTTGCTTTGAAAACTCGATACAGTTGGATATTCTGTTGGTGAGTGTGCTTGATCTGTGTGGCACCGGATGTTTATCATGTTGCTATTTATACTTGGCATTTGATTTCTCCAGAATGTCATGGACCTGCTGGTGAATATGTTAGATGTACTCAATGAAGTTGGTTGCGTTATCTGTTTCGGACTGGACATGAGCTGAGTAGTTGCAAATGGCATGGACACATTAATGGGACAAAGTGGCTAGAATCCCAAGCCCACCTAAAAAGGGATGTGGCCAGTCGAGTTGTGAAGAGCCCCGTTGTAGCTGTGCTAAACATAGGGGAGGCTCTTGTCCCATGTGCATGGATGCTTTGAGTTGTACATGTGCAGAATGTGTACGATCATCATGTTGACAACCTCTGTCTGGCCATCAGTTTGAGGATGAAAGGTTGTGGACTTAGTGATTTTGGTGTTCAGCATCGACCAGAAACTGGAAAAAAATGTATTGAGGAACCTACTGTCCCAATTTGAGATGATAGACTATGGGATCCCAAAGTGTACCCACACTCGTTCAAAGAAGAGTTTAGCAAAATAAGCCTAGTAACTTGGTGCACGCACCACATGAAATTGTCCTCCACGTCTGGAGTAGTGAAGATCTCTACAAATAACATTTTTCTTCCAAACGAAATGAGGGACATAAGGGGCTCAACTCAAATAAAAGTAAGAAAATCATATTTCTTTACTTGAAGAGTGATTAAAATAATAATGAAATGAAATTTCAATATTTTGTAAGTATAAGTATGATAAATCAAGGGATCCAATGTACTTTTACAACACCCTAGACATGCTTTTATACTCTGAATAATTGGTTGATGATATTAGAAGATAGACTATAATAATTAGATTATCGTTCAAACCCCACAAAAAATCACTTATAATGTGTATATTTAATTTTTTTTAGTGCATTTGAAGGGATACATAAATTGCTTTAAAAAAATTGTTTAATTTTATGAAAATCCCAGTAACTTATGTAAAGTCAAAAATAGTTTTTTTTTTAAGAATTGTTCATAAAAAAGAAGTCTACATTAAATAAAGGAACTCCATATTAATGTTGGAAAAGATATTATAATACTAACTCTATTTTTGCTATAAATACTAATATAACTAACTTGGTGTGATCAGGTAATTTTCATATTTTTGTGATTAAGATATTTTTCCACTTTCCTTAAACCATGAATCCATCCCACCAAGTAAAATTAAGCTACTATATCAACCAATAAATCTTAAAAGAGTCAGTTATGAATGTGCAAGAAAACTAATTTTATAAGGTTACAAAGAGTTGTAAAATTAAATTATATTAATGTTCAACTCCCGTGATTACAAAAGGCTACTAAAAAATGTATGGAATAGATTTCATTGATGAGGTCACTTTGCTTATGTGGTCCATAAGACCTTAACGTCTATCTATGCATATACAGAAAGATTGAAAATATGGGGATGGGTAGAAAAAGCATCTAGTTACATTTATAGCTATAAAATGCACCAATTGGCCATCTAGGGTTGCTTATGATCAATCCCGTTCCCATATTAATTTTTTTATTCTTCTTGCCTAATAGTGGCCATAGAATCATAAAATATTTTTTTCAATAGAGTTTTTGATTAGCATCAAGGAGGACTTCATAAGCGGTGATGAGGATGATTTGATAAGTAGGGGGAGTATTTGATGAGAAACAATGAGGAAATAAAAGGATATGAGCACTATCTAGAGGCCTCTTCCTCCATCACATGCATAAGCAAAATTTAGACTTCACACATGTTGTGAGACCCATATAAATATGGACCATTGATCTTCATGTTTGACACATATCTAGACATTGATATTCTAATGGTTAATCATCATTGGAACACCAAGTTTTGGTTTGTGAAACATTAATTTTTGTTCAATGTCTACACAAGCATGGAAATTCTTTCAACATCTTACTTGTCCTTCTACTAGTTGAAAATCATCTCCCCATGCAAGAACTCTATGTAAGAACTTGATTTCATTGGCCCAACACCCTACTCCACGCTCTACTATGTGATAACTATTTGACTCCCCCTGAGCTTGACATCAATGAAAATGTGTAGCTTGACATTAATAGCATCACACACTACCAACAATAATATGGAATGTGATATTGGTAAGAAATCATGTAGATGTATACATCATAATAGAGAGTGCATGTATCAAAATTCACAGTATGTTGCACATTCAACAAAGGGGTATCCTAGCGCACGCACACTCACATATATATATCATACCAAGGTATCTACCATATGTTTATATATTGTGAACTATATTAAAGGAATGATATCTAACACTCACATACATTAAAACAAGTCATCCAACATATGCATATATCATAAATCATAATATCAATCATGTCAAATGTACTATATCCAATATATGCATACATCATAATGACGCTTCAAACATATGCACATCATTAAAAATGTGCACATCCTTGATGTCATGCGGAAAGAGTTAATCTTGCGGACAAAACCAACCTCCCTAGAAGCCTAAGACTTTCTAGTGACAAACAAGACAATTAAGAGCAATCCCTCTCTAAACATGCATTATCATACGAGAAACCAAGTGTTTTCGATCCTACCTGAAGTCCAACGTTGTTGTAGTAGTCTAGCCTCGTTGATCCAAATGAGCTCCTCCTTCACTTTGAAACCTGCATACACTAACAATAAAACGATTACATAACACCTGAATATCTCATAAAACAAATCATATTCAACATATAGACCAAGGAGTATATGAAACAATTCATTAATAACAAATCATTGAGAAGAATGGACTTATTTGTATTAATGGAAACAAAAGAAACATTACAACTGAGCCTTGTGTTGTGCAAGTTCCTCCCAGTGTCCAGCAAGAGTTTTCCTCTACTTTGACAAGCTCACCCACTTCCAAATGAAACAAGAAAGGATGGGAATCTCTCCTCACAAGCTTCACA
>APFE031720247.1:0-46552 GCA_000404065.3 Pinus taeda
ATTTCTCTAGACGCACTTGGGTATACTTCTTAAAACTCAAGAGAGAAGTATTTAACACATTTTTGGCCTTCAAAGCCTTTGTTGAAAAACAATCGGGACATCAAATTCTTAAGCTAAGAACTGATAATGGTGGAGAATATGTTAAAAACACATTCATCAACTTTTGCACCGAAAATGGAATTCAAATGCAACATACTGTTCCATACACTCCACAACAAAATGGTGTAGCTGAAAGGAAAAATCGCACCTTAAAGGAAATGGCTAATTGTATGCTGCAATCTAAAGGGCTCAGTCTTAGTTTTTGGGCCGAAGCAATTAATTGTGCAAATTATATAATAAATCACACTCCTACTAAGGTTCTAAAGAATATCACTCCAGAAGAAGCTTGGATTTCCATTAAACCAGATGTAAGTCACTTTCGTGTTTTTGGAAGTGAAGCATGGGCCCATATTCCAGATGAAAAGCATAAAGCTTTAGAACCTAAGAGTGAGAAATGTACTTTTGTTGGATATTCTGAAGATGTAAAAGGTTATAGACTTATTCCATTTAAGTCCAAAAATGTTATCATTAGAAGAGATGTAAAATTTGATGAAAATAAATCGGCCTGCGAGCCTAGTCCGGCGGATGTGCCACCTCTTCCTATCTCTTCTACTTTGAAAACATTTCTTCTTCAGATGATGAAAGCGAGGATGAAAATCCTCCACCACCTTCTCAGGATCCTCAACTTCCAAGATGGTTCCGTGCTACTCGGGATGCAGCAGGTGATCTTGCCGGTGATCCTACAGATCAGCGACGTACACGTTCTCAGTTTGAAAGAGCCTCTTCTTTACTGGCTCAAGCTCCAGTAAATCACGATCCTGACACTTTTGCAGAAGCTTCAGGCCATCCACATTGGGAAGCAGCTATGAATGAAGAATATCATTCATTGTTGGCAAATGATACATGGGATCTTGTTCCTCTACCAAAGGGACGCAAACTTGTTAGATGTAAATGGGTTTACAGAACCAAGTATGGACCAGATGGGAAAGTTGATAAACATAAAGCTCGTCTTGTTGCTAAGGGCTTTTCACAGGTTGAAGGCATTGACTACACTGAAACCTTCTCCCCTGTTGCCAAAATGAACTCTATCCGCCTTGTTCTTTCCCTTGCAGCCTCTTTAAAATGGGAAGTCCATCAGATGGATGTTAAATCTGCCTTCTTGCATGGGGACTTGCATGAAGAAATCTATATGGAACAACCCATTGGCTTCATCCAAACAGACTCAAGCCTTGTATGTCGACTTAAGAAATCTCTTTATGGTCTCAAGCAAGCTCCTCGGGCTTGGTATGCCAAAATGGATAGCTTTCTTTTAGAATCTGGCTTTTCTAGGTGTTATTCTGACAATACTGTCTACACCAAGAAAGTGGGCAACTCTATTATCATCCTTGTTATTTATGTTGATGATCTTATTCTTACTGGTAGTGATCCCAACCTTATAAACCATGTGAAGTCCAGCCTTAAAAAGAAATTTGAAATGACAGACTTAGGACACTTACACTATTTTCTCGGTCTTCAAGTCTTGCAATCCAAGGAGGGTATTTCCCTTTCCCAGTCCAAGTATGCTTGTGATATTCTTCGTCATTTTCACATGGAAGATTGTAAGCCAGCTCCTTCTCCCTTTCAGTCTGGAGTCAAACTTTCAGTCTCCTGTACTTCTCCTGAAGTTTATGCTACCTTATACCGTAAACTTGTAGGAAAACTCTTGTATTTAACCCATACTCGTCTTGACCTTTCCTTTGCTGTTGGCCTTGTTGCTCGTTTTATGCAAAACCCCCATGAAAGTCATTGGAAAGCAGCTAAAAGAATACTTCATTATGTTCGAGGTACAGTTCAGTTTGGAATTCATTACAGTGCCGAACCATCTCCTCTATTGGTTGGTTTCACTGATTCCGATTGGGCTGGTGATCCTGATGATCGGAAGTCTACTGCCGGTTATGTGTTCACTCTTGGTTCAGGACCTATTACATGGGCTTGCAAGAAACAGGTGCCATTTCTCTTTCGTCAGCAGAAGCAGAATATCGTGGTGCCGTGGAAGCTAGTAAGGAAGCCTTGTGGCTTCGTCAGATCCTATCAGAATTTGGATTTGAGCAGCAACATCCAACCACACTTTGGTGTGATAATCAAAGTGCCATTCAGCTATGCAAAGATCCAGTCCAGCATCAGCGCAGCAAACACATTGAACTACACATGCACTTCATTAGAAAACTCATTCATGACCATGTTCTTGAAGTGAAATATTGTTCAACAGATGATCAGGTTGCAGACATCTTCACAAAGGCTCTCACAGAGGCGAAGTTCACTAAACTTCGATATATGCTTGAAGTTCAGGAAGTTGTCACTAAGGGGGGATAGGCTCTAGTGCCTCCTTCTTTCTCCTATTGTGTCATATTTGTAAATCCTCCAATCCTATCCCAAGTTGTTCTTAAGGGGGGATGTTAGGATATTCCGACACATAGGAATAGTTAAGTATAACTTGGTCTAGTATAGAGTTAGGTAAAGTGTGTTCTTTACTATGTACATTTGTAACTTACAATCCGACGGTCACGATATGTAGTGATCCGACGGTTCATTCTCTCCTCGGTATTACCGACACTTGATCCGTGGATTGACACCCGATTGGTCCATGAATTCTATTTAAAGCGCATGGAGGGTCATTTGTAGGTTAACCGTGCATGAGAGAAGCTTATGTAAATTTTCATTCTTTTATTAATAAATTGCCTGTAGTAGCCACGTTGGCGCAGGCCGTGGACTGTTTCCCTCTCTGAGGGTTTTAACCACGTCAAAATACTGGTGTATTGATCTGTGATCTGTTTGTGAGCGGTGTCCTTTTGGTGTTCTGTCTGAGGAACTTACCCTGTAAATTCTTACAAAAAGGGATCTCAATGCAAACATACATGGCAACAACATGAGTCTCCCATAAACATACAACAAAGGGATCTCATATAAAACATGACGAATCATGACAACAAGTACATCACACAAATGATTCCACTTCACATCAAGAAGGAATCATGTAAATAAGTAAGAAACAAGATCCCACATCAAACCATGGGCTGTAAGGGTGAAAATAATGTCACCAGTAGGGCAAATGATGGCTCTTTGGGTAGGGACATAACATGCTTGACATCTTCTGGTAAATTCTGGGGCTAGGAATGTCAAGGGGGAAATAATGGGGGAGGTTGGACTCCTAGAGCCCAATTTTATCAATTTTGTCTATGTGCTTATCCTCTATGGAGCAATTCAATTCCAAAAAATCGCAAACACACTGAGTTTCATTTATCTTGTAATCCCTATCAGCTAAAGGTATATGATATAAATCTATAGAAGGGGGAATTAAAATATTAATGGAATTATCTTGAGTCTTATTCTTAGGAGGCATTACTGTAAAAATATGTGAATAGGATGAATTTGCAGAGGAGGCTTACTGAGGACAGCAAAATAGTGGACTGTCAAGTGAAAATGGAAGGTAATGTCAATTTCTGACGTAATCCGACTGCAAAATTGCTATGATAGAGATCGTTGTGGGAAACTATGAATAACAGAAAAATGACAGGAGTGAAAAGGGGTGAGAATGACAGGCTAAGAAGATTTTAAACGTTGAGAATAGTCCTGTTAAGAATGGCGTGGGACCGTTAGTCTTAACGGTTACTCGGGAGAAAATCGAATTAAATGGAGAACAATCATTTTGGCCGGGAACACATTTAATTGGTTCAATGATCATGCCATGTGGCGGGCAGAGACTGGTGGAGGACAAGTGGTGGGGTGTAGAAGGATGGATGAGGGAAAGTGGTTTCCAGAGGAGGTAGCAGGCAATTAACAGTTTTAGTTTTGGGGGGGGAGGGTACGAAATCAAAATGTAAAGGATGGGGCTTGACGGGGAAAACTACTTTTCGGAGCCCCCTGGCGATAAAGACAGAATGGAGAGGGGGGGCAAAAAAGAATAAAGGCCATGGATGAAGTGTGAGAGTGGATCCCAAGGGTGCTGAGTGGGGTGTACTTTATCCTTAATATGACAAACAAGATCTTTGTTCGCTTGCGCTTTTGATATTTGCTTTCCTGACTTAGGATAAGGGAAAATGAAACAAATGAAAAATGTCAACCATAGCGCACATATTTTCCCTTTTGGACTTAAGATAAAGGATAAATAATGAAACATATACAATAATTTATCCCATCATACATATTATGGCCTTTTGATGATATTCTCAAAACTTAGGATAAAATTTACATAAGCAAATATTTACCAAATCACCTAATCTTCCTACCCTTAGCTAAACTATCATTTTTATTTTTGTCTCTAGGGTGTATTTAGACTAGCAAACCCATTTTTATTTTCTTTTATACAGAATGAAAAAACTACCTAACCTATCCTTTATTTTTGGACCTATTGATCCAGGTTAAACAATTGGATCAATATCATTTTCTACCTAACTAATGATTTACCCAAATTAAACTTTTGGGTAAATATTTATTCTCTGTCTTAATTTACAGAAATTTAAAGGAGTTTAATCATGATTACACTGTATGATTAAACTAAAAACTAGTAATTGTGGCATTTTGAACAAGCTACACATAACTTTTTATTTTCAGTAATGAAGCAAAACTATATATGAGTAGTGGCATTTAGACTTGCAACACTTCCAGTATTATTTATTTTTTGTTTTTCTTTCTTTTGGTGGGGTTCAATCTTTTCTTCTTTTTCAATATTCTTGTTTTTTCTCTTTTTTCATACCCTCTTTTAATTTTTAAATTTTTTGTTTTCTTTTATTTGGAAATCATTGGCAGATTGAGAAGTATTTACAAAATAAGATTCTTGAGATACAATACTCAATTATGTTGAGATCCTATAAATTATAGGACCCTAACAGTGGCTCCAGCCAGGGATGGTGCTCTCCCTGTGAGGTACCAAGAACATGTGATCAATAGCCTTGAGTGTCTTATTTCACCAATATATACCTATGATTTCTTTGTTACAGTGCTTATGTTAACTCATCAATAGAAGCTCAGGGCCTTCTCTGTGGGCTTCAACTTCTGTTAATAGGTCACTTGATCCAAACAATAAGGACAATGATATTTACAATGATAAATCTTAGGAAAACTTCTATTGCTCAAAGAAAAAGTGTTTGAGCATCATGCCATTGACAGGTCGATCAGGTAATTATGTCCCATCTAAATTTCTGATAAAAAATACATTATTCCCTCTGAAAGCATAAATGACATAAGGTCCCATCCATAAGTTGTCAAATTTTACATGCTTCCCTTTGTCTTCTCTTCTAGAACCCCACATTAAGACTTTATCACCCAAGGTGAAATCATCTGCTTTTGTCCTTCTGTCGAAAACTTTCTTGATATTCTCATGGATGACTTGAGCCTTATTATAAACTTCTTCCCTGGATTGCTGCAACTGGATTGTATCATCAATTCTCCTTTGAATGTCATTTGGCTAAGCCTGTAATTCCTAAATTAACTTCATGACTAGAACTCCCAAAGAGGATGGAAAAACAACATCCATTCCATAAACCAATTGGTATGGTGACATGCCAATGGATTTCTTTATGGTGAGCCTATCAAGCCAAAGTGCATTTATGAGCTTGTTGTGCCATGAATTTTTGTTATCTGCTAACATCTTGTTGATGATGCTAGACCTGCCAACATATTAAGGGGATATTCCCGGTAAGAATCCCCAATTAGACCTCAAACCATTTGGTCTAGGAGTCCCAGTAGTGGTTCGTAAGGTAATTCCTTGACTGTGATGTCGCATAGAGGCAAGTAAGATAACTTTGTTAGTAGCAAGGGTGTGACCACTACAGTGAGTCAAGGAAGGTGAATGAGAGGTTTTAACACATGGGAGGGTGAGATGTGTGTGCCCCTTAGCAACTTGTAGTAGTACTCAGCTGAGAAGGGAACACACGAGCGAAGATGCATCACAAGCTGGAAAGCAAATCATTCGACAATCCAAAGTGATGGTTAAACCGATAGCACATCTGCAACAAGATTCATATACTTGCATACGAAGTAGTTCATACACAAATATGTAAGATATGTAGAAAATATTCTATAGGTAAACCCGATAATGCAATATAAATCAAAGTAGAATACTATAACCTACTTCTACTATCAATTTGCAGAAGCTTAAAGATCAAGCTGAATAATACAACAAGAAGAAGAAGAATCAATGCACAATACACATGAAAATACTTTGGGGAAAGCCTTAGCTAAAAAACCCACTATCTGTAATATCATATAAGGTGGAAATACATAGGAATTATACAAAGCCTTAACTCTTACGGCTAGCCAGCTCTCAGTACAATCCTCACATATGCTCATAGGAAATCCTGGCATCTCACAAGCCTTCCTCTCTTCCCTCCAAGCTTCTATTTCCTTGTGTTGTTCCTAGTGAATGATTCTCACCTCACCAAGTGGAACACTGCTCTCACACACTGTCAGAATTGCACAATCTTCAAGGAATTATTCCTTCTGCATGCATGAGTTTTCTATATAAGAAAACACATGCAACTGATAGTACACTATCCTTGTCTTTAATCTCAACCGGGCCTTTCTCATAATAGACATCCATGAGTTTCTGATGAGGGAATCTTCAGTTAACTATAGCACACTAGTTGAGTGCATGCATTCATCAACTAACTGTTAACTCTCTATTAGTTCCTCAAATAGTTTGGAACTAATTTAACTAGACTTAACTCAGTAAACTGAGTTAATTAATTACAACTCAAATATAACTCAATTTTATCTCCTTAATTTAAGGGATAACTATTGCATGACTTCAAAAAGACTTCTAACCTGAATTTCTCCAACTAATTAAGTCAAAATAACTTTATTAATTATAGCCAAGTAGCTGTTAAGACTAAATTCGATTTTAATTCACAATTTAATCCAAGGACAAATTAAATTTGAATTTCTAGATTCTCTTGTTGCTATTTTCAACACTCCCTCTCAACAAGAAAGGAATTCAACTCGATCCTGATCGTGCACCTTTGGAATGGTATGCATGGAACACTTCTCTCTAGTGTTGTTGCTTCAGCAACTCCAAAAACAAAAACAAAAAACATCCAACCTGAATCAGTATGATGCATCTGTCATGAAAGTCTCTAACTGATATTGCCTCTGTCAATTGAAAACTTTGTGCTTCTACTTATTCTTCCTTTCTAAACTGTTGTCAATCCTTCTCTGCGCTCTTCAGTATCTAACTACTCTAGCCTTTGTCACTTTCATCTCTGACTGCATCAATCCCACTAATTCCTCTCGCTACTATGTACTTTGGGCTCCAGTAGAAAGGTATGATCCATGAGATAAAACCTCTCAATGGACCCTGCCCAATTTTGGCCTTCATGGGACTATCACTTCACATTGCCCCAACTCACACCTGGAGGTATGGCTGCATGTGATCCCCCTGCTCACTTGGATGGAAATTCCACCCTAATGGAGGTATCTGCATGAGTGGATCTCTTCACTCAGTCTCCTCTCTGCTTCTCCAATTGTGGCTCCTCCACAATTGTCTGAGATTTCTTCTAAGGCTACATGTTGAGAAGTAATCTACTCTCCCTCTCAACCACCAAGTCTCTAACATTTGCCTTGCTCCTCAAGGCTTTGCATGCATCTTGAAACTTAATAGAATACATGTTCTTAACTCGTGAAACGATCTGTTTCACCTGTCTCGTGGTGGTGTGTCTAAGGAAAACATTTCCATTACTAAAAAACACATCATAGCGGCGGTCTTCCAATACCACGACTAAAAAAAGATTCTTCTTCAGTCTAGGCACATACTTGACAGCTGTCAAGGTGATAGGATCTCCATGCTCGCTCTGAAAATCAATTGTACCCACTCGTGAAACATTATACCTTTCATCGTTACCCATCTCTATGCGCATCTTGAGGTCTTTCTTCTGCAAGGTATTAAGTAAACTTTTATCACCGGTCATGTGGAATGAGGCTCCACTGTCAAGATACCAAACACAACCCATCATTGATGACACCATGCATGTGACGAGGGTAAAGTCCATTTCGAACTGAGAGGCTAATGCCTCACCTTCCAATCCTTCCAAGGATCCCTTCTTGGAGTTCTTCGATGGGCAATTAGTTGCATAATGTCCCATCTCGTGAAAATTAAAGCATCTCACTTTAGATTTGTCACCCTTCTTCCCTCCATGAGAAGAATTCGATTTGGAATGGGAAGCCTTCCCCTTCCCTTTCCATGCCTTACTTTCTAAGGCCATATTTTCTTCATCATCATCCTTGGATGAAGAACCATCTCGTGTGCTCCTCCTGATCTCCTCCTGCATGAGATCTGACAACAATCGTTCCCAATTTGGTATTTTCTCCCTTCCATTCACAGAGTCCTAGTAGATATTCCAAATCTTTGGAAGGCTAAGGAGAGTGAAGCTCACCATATCATCATCGGAAGTAGTTATTCATATATGTGGTGAGCTTGTTCATATATGTGGAAATAGTATCACCCTTCTCCATCTTGATTCTTCGAAGATTATCCTTGAGCACCAATTTCCTTTGGTCACTACTATTCTGGTAGAGGTCCTTCAATGTCTTCCACATTGAAAATGGAGTATCCTTCCCATGGAGACTCAAGACGATATGGTCTCGAACTCCCTTAAGGATGATCTATCTCGCTTTCACCACACACTTCTTCCGCTCACCCAACTCTTGTGCATTAGTTGAAGCTAGCTTTTAGATTTCTTGATCAATGAAATGCTTCAAGCCATTGTCTTCTAATACAACCTCCATTCTATCTTTCCATGCTATGTAACTTGAGCTACCTTCCAAGGCATACTTGAGTCTCAAGCAATAGAATGCCATTGCCCAACCTTGAAGTATGATAAGAATTCGATTTGCACCTGCAACCCTGAACTTCAAACTTCAAATTATCTTCTCAGTATATGTTCACAACTTTGATAAACTTGGCTCTGATACCATGTAGAAATTCTGCAAATTCTCTACAAACTTGCCTCTAATACCATGTAGAACATCTATTGTAGATTAACCCGATAATGCAATATGAATCAAAGCAAAATACTATAACCTACTTCTACTATCAATTTGCGGAAGCTTAAAGAAAGAGCTGAACAATATAACCAGAAGAAGAAGAATCAATGCACAATATACATGAAAATACTTCGGGGAAACCCTCAGCTAAAACCCCAACTATCTGTATTATCATACAAGGTGCAAATACATAGGAATTATACAAAGCCTTAGCTCTCACATCTAGCTAGCTATTAATACAATCCTCACAGATGCTCACAGGCAATCCTAGCTTCTCACAAGCCTTCCTCTTTGCCCTCCAAGCTCCTATTTCCTTGTGTTGTTCCTAGTGGATGATTCTCACCTCACCAAGTGGAACACTGATCTCACACACTGTCAGAACTGTGCAATTCTCAAGGAAATATTCCTTCAGCATGCATGAGTTTTCTTTATAAGAAAACACATGCAACAGATAGTACATTGTCCTTGTCTTTAATATCAACTGGGTCTTTTTCAGAATAGAAATGCATGAGTTTTTGATGAGGGAATCTTCAATTAACTAGAGTACACTAGTTGAGTGCATGCATGCATCAAATGAATGTTAACTCTCTATTAGTTCCTCAAATAGTTTGGAACTAATTTAATGTCCTTGTCTACGAACAACTTGATATCTCCGTGAGTAGGAAAGCTCATAGACACTTGATCGACTACATCCCCAAGTGTGCTATGAATGATGTCTTTGTCTCTGATCTCCTAGAAACTATTGTACCTATACTGTTGAGAGGTAGATGAACACCTGCAATACCTAGAGACATGGAAACACTCATGGAAAGCAATCTATTAGTCGAAAACCAAAATGAACTTGAGAACTGACTTGGAACATACCTGTGTGACTGGTCATGAAGGTTGAGCAATTTCAGCTGGGAGTTCAGGAGAATGACTGTCAAGATTGTGTAAGGCACAGTCTCGGCTGCTGAGAGACTGACTAACTACTAGAACTGCACAATGCACAATCCAGCCTGACTGTTGACTATTGGAATTGCGTAATGTGCAATTTCAGTTGGCAGTGACTGTAGGCTCAGTGACTGCATTAAGCAATTTTCTGGGCTAGCAGTCACTGTCCCTCGGGATTGGGCAAAGTAGGCCTAGGGAATACCTGTTAGGAATAAATGCACATTTCCTGAGAGAAAGACAGAGCCTTCTCTCTTAGGATTTCACAATTGTGTCTTAGTGATGCTGCAGTGTCCGGACCAAGGATGCCCAGACTCGCCGAAGGGCAACTGAAAGTGAATGTGAGTGTGAATGCATGGTGATACTAAGTGTAAGCATAAGTAAATGATCATGCATGAAAACAATGAATGACTGATTCATAAAATGGAACAACATGCACGTGGGTGAGGCGAGTTGTCGAATCGGTGACGGTTCGTGAAAAACAGTTTCATGCATGCGACAACAGTGTGATAGCAACGAAAACTAAAAAAATGCTAGGACAAGCTAATATACATGTAAGCGATAGTAAGCGCTCACCAAAATCAAGCAAAAAATGCTCACACAAGCGAAAACACAAAAAGCGACAGAGATGCAACACAAGGCATGGGAAGCGAGCTTACCCCAAAAGAACTTAGCTGAATGTGCCAAGAGCTCCTTGATGTGATGTGGGATTTCAAAGCTGCAACGTTGATGTGAGGAATGAGCTATGTAGCATCTAATTGATAAGTTTTAATAATATCGAGGTTGTGACGTACATGCCACAAATCTAGGGAAAGCGATACTTGGTGGGAGGTTTTTGGAATGATCATTTCATGTAACCTCCAATTGCTAGAAAAAGATCCTTAGAACAATGGATTCCCTTTCATGATACCTTGGGAGAAGTAGCCCATGCTGGCAAGTCAGTTTTCCTCAGTCTCGAAGGGAACTGGTCAACTCAGCTGCACATACAAGAGACTGCTCGACTGCTGGGAGAAAATGTGCATTTCTGGCTGGGAGTTGGGTTGACTGGCCGGGAGATTTGAGCACTTTTTGGGTAGTGGAACTGACTACTACCCATATTTGCACAAATTTTGGGCTGAGCATCCCCGCTGGGGAAAATTGCGCAATTCCTACTGGCAGTTTTGACTGGAAGAATTGCACAATATTGGAGCCCAGCAGGCTACCAGACAGGATTGTACAATTTCTAGAGGGAAGGTTGGTTTCCCTCTAGAAATGTACAATTTTCTTGGGGAAGATACTCAACTTGCAGTTGGACGAAGTTTGAGTGAACATCTTGTGAGGGGAATGCTTCGAGCTGTGATCAATAAACTGCCTTTGTGCAAGCAAAACAATGAAGCTTGTGAACCTGATGAAGCAAAACAAGTTGTTGTGAAGGTTGGAAGGGAGGCTCCAAAGCAAGGCTAAGGAAAAATTTTGGAGGGTGGTTGTAGCCGCTACAACACTTGGCTACACACTGGTAGAACTCCAACTCTCTGAATGGACCTTGTTCATGAAAAGCAAGTCTAAAACCTCCAGAAGTATTGCCCAGTTCTCAGATCCTCTTGGTTTCACACTAGCTTGATTGTAAGATGTATCATTTGCCGAACTCTTTGTTAATTGACACACATTCCAAGCCAAGTCAACACAGTTGCTTCGATTGGGGTTGAGGGGTATATTGATACACAAGCAGTATAGTCGTCAGAGTCTTGGTTTCATCTCTGGTGTTTCTCCACTGCCAACAGGCCTAGAGAATACCCCGATGGAGTCACATAGGAACAAAAGCATGGCTTCGATGCCAGTGAGCCTGGTTAGTACCCTGGTGAAGTTACTTGCATCACCTCTCTACACAGGAAGCCTTTCTCTTCTTTCGCCTTATTCATTTTCATTTTTTTATTTTTTTTATTTTTTTTTTCATTTTCATCTTTGTAATTGTGCATAACACTTATTCATTTCAAAGGCGGAAGAGCGATCTTTACTTATTGAGAGTAGAAGAGGTTGTTCCTACAGAGAAGTAGTTTATTATACCTCTGACATGCCTATTAAGGTTTTCCCCCTCACCTTGCTCTACCTGATTGAGCTGACAAGCGTTAAGCAAAAAACAACCGACTAGAGTAGGTGACACTAGTTAGCACGCAAGAATTGTGTTTTCACCAAGGTTCACTTCAAACAGTGCATATTTTCCATTGACATATCATGGGTTGAAAGTAACAAGTTCTTCATACAGAGGGAGGATGACATATAGCAAAGTAGTCATAGCAGAACACGACCTCTTGTACTTTACCCAACTTGCTTCAAGAGTCATACACGGTTTCATGTGAAACTATCCTAGAAAATAAAACAAGCGAACTAACAAACAACAAAGAAAAGTAAGAGCACAAGGAAAAGTGAAAGCAAAACAAGTAAGAAAATAAGAAAGAAGACAAACAAAAAAAAACAAACAAACAAAGCAAGTAAGCAAACAAGCATGCAAGCAAACAACTCAAAAGCAGACACTACTCCTACTCTTAAGCTAAAAGTGCATGGGTCATCTCACGTGAAGTGATACTTCCAATGCAACCATCGATGCATTGGTTGATCCATGTTGGTGAAGGCAAGGTTCGCGAACAAGACAACTGTGTGAACCAACAAACAAGAAAGATGTAACAGTGAAGAAAAACACACTCTGAGCTTACAAGTAAGCATAGAACAAAGATGAATGATAGTGCATGACATGCATTTTGTGGTGCTACCATGATGTTGTGCTACGCTACGTGCTGACGTTGGGTGTATGCATTCTCTTGACTGTGACATGCAAGCAAATGTGAGAAAGGTAGACCACTTGTGGTGTGCATGTGTGCTTGCTGTGTAAGATTCCTCCAATGCATGAGTGATGGGATAATGTAGTTTTAGTGGAGGAAGTGAAATCTGGGTGTTTGGTTGATCTTCAATGCAAAGCAGAGAGTGATGAGGAGCCTTGAGTGTTTCAACAATTTCCCGACAAAAACTGAAACCAACCTCAGGACAACGAGGGCCTGACAAAACCATCATCTCAGGCTGAAGTGCCTCGATAATCTGGGGGGTTTCAAACTCATTGAAAAATAGATCACCATGGACCAGCGTCTTGGATAGATTAACAATGGTTGAATCAACATCATGATCAGATGAGGAAGTGAATAGATCATGACAACCAATGATCATAAAATTTAGGATGTTTGTCGGCATCCTCATGATTTGATGAATCAGGTAGAGGGGTAGATGAGAAGAAAACATGTTCACCCTACGTGTTTTCAAGAAAAATAAATGACAGATTGAACAGATTTTCCGAGGAAGATGTTTCCTCTCCAAACAATAATGACAGACTGACATCTGAGGTGTCCTCTGAATGATCAGAAGTGGAAGCATACTGAAATGAGTTTTCAGAGGGAAAATCAGTAGTGGTAGAATCACAAGGGATGTCAGGATGAAGCGGATGACGTGCGGTCGATAGGGAGTCACCCTTCATCGTGGGCTCTTCTTTAGATTCTCGCACACACTCATCATGAAAGATGGTGCAGGTTGGATGCATAACACTAACTCCATTGATAGCTTGATCCTCATTCACAACAGGTGAGGAGTTTGGATTGGAAGAACACAAGACAGTACAATCTCGAGGATCAACAAAACGTGAGGATGGAGGTCGAGGGAAAGAGTCCAAGTGAAAACCAATAGGCTTGCAAGCCAAATATTGCAAATCCCAAGAGTAGGTGGGTTGGGAGGATGTGACAATTCAACAGAGGTGTGTGCATGATCTCCCACATCACTCCACAATGGTGGAGATGTTTGATGAGGCAAAGGTAGACAATCACTTGTGACAACAACTATGTCTACCTGTGATTATACAGCTCCATCACCAAAGTGTGTTGAGCGGGGTTCACATATGTGAAGAAGATACTCAAATCTTCCATTAAGAAATTCCCAATCAATATCATCTTCTGGGAATCAACATGCAAAATTACAAAAGCGTGTGTAAAATTGTTCAACAGATTCATTGAGTGATTTTCGTAATTTCAGAATTTCTTTGTCGAATGCTTGACAGTCGAAGTGATTGAAAGCACAGTCTATCTCTATGACCAGATGAGAAAGCTAATGAATGGATTTTTTGGGCAATGTGGCACACCAGTGCATTGGGTGCCCTCGAAGCGTGTGGATAAACAACGCGCAGCTCATATATTCTTCAAAGAATCCATTTCTTTCGCATGATCCTACAACGCCAATTGCATGCCTTACCAAGGCTTCGTAGCCTCGACCATCAAATGTTTTATGAGACAAGTTATTCGAGATCTTTTTTGAGCTGATGAAATTGTTTCCATAAGACATACATTCTAGAACAGAAACTCGGTAGTTAGTCATGATAGATGTCTAGAGATTCAAACTAGATGTGAGGACTCAACTTGTCATCTGGCCCTCCTTCTAGTGCCAAAATTTTGATGGTGCTGGACCCGCCAACATATCAAGGGGATCTCCCCGGTAAGAAGCCCCAACTAGAACCCAGACCATTTGGTGTAGGAGTCCTAGCAATGGGTCGTAAGGTAATTCCTTGACCGCGATGTTATACAGAGTCAATTAAGATAACTCTGTCAGTAGCAAGGGTGTGACCACTACAGTGAGGCAAGGAAGGTGAATGAGAGTTTCTAACACATGGGGGGTGAGATGAATGTGCCCCTTAGCAACCTGTAGTAGTACTCAACTAAGATTGGAACACACGAGAGAAGATGCATCACAAGATGGAAAGTAGATTAGTCGACAATCCAAAATGATGGTTAAACCAACAACACATCTGCAACAAGATTCATATACTTGCATACGAAGTAGTTCATACACAAATATGTAAGTTAAGCAACATATATTGCTAAGAAAATGGAGCAGTCCAACTACAATAACAACATATGCATGAAAATGTGTTGGCTATTATTATATAAAGAAGTGTAAGTCCCAATCATACAATACATCCATGTAAACCTGCTAGCCCCCATAGTGAAGCGTTGCAACCACAGCTGCCTGCTCCTCCAAAGAGATGCACTAGCTCAAAAAGCTAGATTGTTTGGAATGATGTTTTTTTCTAGGAATTGCAGAAAGGTCATATCCAAGAAAAATCTCTAGGAAGTCAATCACAGCATTTCCGTATGCTCTCATCCTAGGATATTTGGCTGAATATTCTCCTTTAATTTGTTTGATAATTAATTCAGCATCCCCCTGAAAGGAGATTCTTTTAGCACCTAACTTTTTTAACAACTGCAATATTAAAATAAGGGCTTCATACTCTACAATGTTATTAGTACATTGAAAATTAAGCCTGTCTAAGTGACCCTCAACATGATTATTTCTTGTATTAACCACCCAAATTCCTTCTCCAGCACCACCTTTGCTGCAAGAGCCATCAAAACTCATGTTCCAAAGAGGTTCAGGAGGAGTATTTAGTTCTATTATTTGTGATTGGGTTGGGTCTATTTTAAAATTTTTAGTTTCAGCATTGATTACTTGAGTGTTGATATCCCCATCATTATAAATCTGAATGAACAAAATAAAGTGGATAGTTGTGAGGCTTGTCTTGCCCATTCACCATGAATTTCATCAAGGTTTGCTATATAGTCTTCTTTGCTGCCCAAAGACTGGTATGGTAGCAAAGGTCATATCCATATGTAGGGTACCTTGTAATTTTGTTCCCCATGAGCGTGACAACAACATGCCATACTTAGGGGGAATATCTGCAACCACTATGTCCATTACTCGACTTTTAGCAGGGATTTGAGCTAAAGTAACACACAGGTCTTTGATAAAACCTAGGCATCTAAATTTACTGGAATCAAAGGAATACAAGTCTTTATAAGGCCTAGTAATGTCAATTCCTAATTTTTCCATAACATCTTTAGGCATTAAATTATGGGAGGCACCTGAATCTAGCATAACATTATGGATAATTTTGTCATGAATATTCAGGCTAACATAAAATGGAGGAACACCCCCTTGTTGTGGTTTTCCTTCAACTTCCAGTCCAAATAAGAGTTCAGGCTGCTTATCATTCAAATTTACAGAGTCATTATTTTCCCCTATGTTTAAATCTTCCATTACTTGGGGTATGTACATTTTTTTACTTATTAACTCTATGAGAGGAATAGGGATTTTTAATTTCGCTAGTTCATTCTCAATGTTGAACGACATTTGAATCTTAATCAAGTTGGGAAGTTCATATTGATCTGTGATTTCTTTTGTCATAGGATCTTTTTGTTGACTAGTGGTTGTGATCCAGGATTTTTTCACTTATAGATGTATAGAAAAGAATTTCATATAAAATTGCAGCTTAACACATAAATGTGCACATATGAAAAGAAGAAGAAAACACATAAAAGGCACAAAAGAGAACACCAAGGCTTGATAATGGAGTTTGTCTAATTTGGACTACGTCTCTGGGCCCAACTCAATAATGGGGAGGCCTTTCTTATTAAATGGCATGAATAAAGAGAATTACATTTATAAATCTGTCCATAAACAGGCTTATACCTCCAATCTTCCCGATGGCTAGGAAATGAATGCCTGAGATGGAGTGGTATGCAACACCAAAACTTCCCGCAGCAATAGAAGGGGCTGGAATCATGTAATTGTTCAAAAACAGATCAATAGATTCTCCCAGCCTCTACAAAACAGCGTGCTGCAACCATCAAAATGCCTCCTCTCATGCTCTTCCATTAATCCTCTTTTATAAAGGATTATCGGACAAAATCCCATTTAAAATGGCGCTTGCCTGGTTAACTATGGAGGTTGGTAGAGTGGAAATATCGGTAGGCGCAACCATCCCTTAAAATGGCCTCTTATCATTTAAAATGATAAAAATTCCAAAATCTCGAGAACACTAAGAAATCCGCTAAAAACCATTCACCCAGATTTCAAATATTATTAAAGCAGGCATATAATCTGTATCAAGTCCACACTGAGGTCGCGAATCAACATTTCGTTGTGTCCTTGTCCTGGTCCTCAGGAATGACCGATTTCCAATATCAACGTCGACCAATCACGTCAGCATCCCCCACATGTTCCGCCCTGAGTGACTGATAAGGGTTCCACCGATCGTCGATCACACTATCTGCTCACCAATATCCATATATATATATATATGACAGCCGGTTGCGATTGCCTCTGATCTTCCGATCCGATCTGATCAGAGATAGGTGATCGGGGGTTCCACGGCCCAAATCTTAAGTCCACCCTCATGTGACCTCCAATTGCGATTTGGCCTTAAGGCTTAGGACTCCTTTTTCAAAGGAAATTCTTCATTTTCTTAAGGATTGAAGAACCCTTCTTTTTGCAATAACTTCATCATCTAGACTCGGATTGAAGTACCGTTTCCATGGTTGGAATCAGAAAGACGAAATATATGCTCTGGTCCTGGGTTGACTTCATTCCGATCACTTTGATTTCTTAGTTTTTCCATGCCATTGTATCTGAAGATCCACATGGATCAATCCTCCCCATTGAGGAGCTTTTGGACCGCCAAAAGATTTTCATTAGTCAATTTGCAAGTGAGGTAACTGTGCCCTCACTTTCTCTTTCTCCAGCCATCTGGCTTTGCTAGGATACATTCCCTTGAATCCAACTCAAAGGTATTCTACATCTCCCCGCCGTGAAGTCCTGGTTCTTCTGTCGAGGATGATGTCTTCGGGCAACTCATCGAGGAAACTCAATGGTAGGAACTATTCCCACCTCATCAGTGTCTATGATCAAAGGTGGTTCATACTGCTTCAGGTTCTCCACATTCACTACTGAGTACATCTACATATATATCGGCAAGTCAAGACGAAAGGCATTGTTCACAATCTTCTCCAATATGGTGAATGGTCCATGCCAGATTCGCCACAACTTCTTTCCTTCTCCCTTCATCCTGTATTTGCTGATGTTGAACCACACCTTGTCGCCTACTTGGAATTGATGGTCAACTCGGTGTTTATCATGTCAAGCCTTGTAACGGCCTTGACTATTTTCCAACTGCTCTTGCACTGCTTGGTGAATCATTTGGATTCGTTGAATGAACTACTGAGCTTTGTCTTTATCATTACGTTCACTGGAGCCATCTTCCCTTCCAAAGACCATGTCTAAAGTGTCCTTTGGCAGGTAACTAAAGCATGTCTTGAATGGTGAATATTGTGTCGATGAATGCACTGCTTGGTTATAGGAATGTTGTATATAGGGGAGATGTTTATCCCACAACTTGGGATGTTTTCCACAATAGCCTCGTAATAAATGTACCATGGTATGGTTAACAACCTCTCTCTGCCCGTCAGCTTGTGGGTGAAATACCGTGCTTCTTTTTAGTTTGGTGTCCATCATCCTCCATAAGCTGGTCCAGAACTCCCCAAGGAAGCAAGAGTCTCAATCCGAAACAATTGATGTGGGTAATCCAAAGTGGACCCAAACATACTGAAAGAAAAGAGAGGTAGTCTTCTCTGTAGTAATCTTCTTTTTACAAGACATAAGAATACACATTTTGCTAAAACGGTCAACGATGACATACAAATAGTTGTGACCCTTCTTAGACAAAGGTAAACCTCCTACAAAGTCCATTTACACACTTTCCCATGGACAACTCGGAATAGGGAGTGGTGAGTAGAGCCCAAGTTTTCTATTAGAGGGCTTTAAAATAGAACACATCACACAACCCTTTACGTAGCGAGTCACAATGTTTTTCAGATGAGGCCAAAAACAAAATCTTTGTACATTACATCAAGTCTTTTCGACACCAAAGTGTCTAGACACAATAGAGGTGTATGCCTCTCGAATTACATGCACTCTTTCTCCTGTGGGAATACACAATTTACCAAGGTGATACAACAATTTCCCCTGCAAGTGATAGTTGTCCACCTGTGAACCATGGGTTAGTTTTGTATAAACCTCCTTAAAGTGATCATCGTTAGCATATTTTTCAGCATAACTTTCAAAAGACAACGAAGCATTATGCAAAACAACAAAAGCAGAAATAGGAGGGCGAGATAACACAGCAACCACTTTATTGCTAGTGACCTTCTTATACTTTATTACTAGATGAAACTGTTGAAGAAAGCCCATCCACTTGAAATGATGAGTTTGATGCAACTTGGTTTGTGACTGAAGGTACTGCAAGGGCTGATGATCTGTATGGATGATGGTCTCCTTGCCGATCAGGTAGTGTTTCCACTTTTTCACACTCTGCACCAAGGCATAAAGCTCCTTGTCATAGGTGGGATAGTTTATCACAGCTTGAGAAAACTTCTTAGAATGGAAACAAATTGGCTTCTTTTACTGCATCAGTACAACTCCCATGGCATAACCACTGGCATCAGTTTCGATCTCAAATGGCTATTGGAGATCGGGTAAGGCTAAGACTAGCACGGTGCTAATTTGATAATTTTTTCCTTCAATGTTTCGAAGGACTTCTGTTGTCTTCCTCCCCAATGGAAGACCTGTTTCACACTTGTCAATGTAGAAATTTTGAATAATGTAACACTTATTTATAGAGAATATCCTGATTATACACCAATTGTGGAATCATGCATAATACATAGCCTCCTCTACGTTGATCATCAATTTTTCGAAATTAAGAAACAAACACATGCACACATTGAAGCATCAATCACACATATCAACACAGTGTGTACTCGGGAAAAGCATACCGCTGAAAAACCCCAACTATCTGTATATTATATTGATTGAGAAGATGTAACAATACATAGTAGAATACTCCTCACAAGTACTTAGTACTATCTCCACCTGTTACACACAAACTAGCTCAGATCTGAATCAATCACAGGTTCAAATCTCCTCCACTGCTTGCTTGCCTCCACTGCGCAATCCTGCATGAGAATAGATGAGAATGATCTTCCAAAATCGTATTCCCTTCGTTTGTACCACGCAATCCCACACCTGTCAGCAAAATATAGTGTGATACTACGCAATCCTCATTGGCAATACTCAATCCTTGATTGTGCAAATCTCATGCACAACTATAGTCACAACTAACAGTTGTCTTGCCCTTTCACTCACCTCTAACACTTGTCTCCACTGAACTGTCCATGCACTGAGTTGACTGATGTATTCCTCAGTTGATTCATGAGTTAATAATTAGTGAATTAATTAATAACTAATTCACATCACTCATCACTAGTGTATTTGTGAGTTAGACTAAATACAACTAATTCAACTAAGTCAAACTGAACACAACTCCATCAACTCCTTATTCAACTCCACAAAACTCAATCACTGAAGTTCTAACTGAAGTCCTTCATGCAATAGCTCAAGTAACCCATAAGAAAAGCGTATTTCCTTCTGGCAGTTGCATGTGCCACATCTGTAGCTCAAACTGAAGTGTTGTAAGAGAATAAGATAATGTTTATAGTCCAAATATTATTAAGAGCTAATAATATTCGAATGTTCTATTTTTAGCCTGGCAGTCTAAAAATAGACTCCGCCCATATGTCTAAAAATAGAAGTCCATCTATTTTTACCAACATGACCAATCATCCACAAATAGCATCCTGCAACTCATAGACCATGATCCATATGTCTAAAAATAGACTTTGTGCCAAAAATAGCCTGCGGGCCCACTTAGTGAAGGCGACTCCTTTCCACTAAGCTCCATCATCTTGTTGCATTCTCAACACCTTGCCGATGACTTCTCTACCATGCACGCCTCCACCATGGTCCCATAATCTAATTTAAACTTTAAAAAAATATTCTCTATGCCTAGGCTTTGTCAAAGCCTCCAGGCTTCATTTTCTTCTCGCTCCTCATCAAAGCATTGCTCAATCGGCCTTGTTGGTTTGTGCAATGAGCCATTGCTGCTAGTTTGTGCAATAAAGACCATTATTGGGGACAATTCATCCAAGAGAACAATTCCATAAGAACGAACAACCAACAATTTTATGCTTTGCTCACCACGCTTTGATACTACTTGTTATTCTTTAAGAGAGAATACCAAAGAAATAAATATAATAATAACACACAAAAACAACACAATCAATTCATATACATCATGATTTACCTGGAAAACCCCAATTGTTGGAAAAACCAACCAATAATAGATCTATCATTGTCCTTGGCTAAAACACAGCCAAGTCAACCAACAACCCAAGCTTTCACTGCTCAAACGTGGCTTTATACAATGGAGAATCCTCAAGACTTTTAACGACTTCAACTATATGTAATAATATGAGTCACCAACACCTGGTGCACTTCAACTATATGTAATAACATGAGTCACCAATACCTGGTGTTTAGTCAATTTAACGTCTTAAATTTCTCTACATAAATTATCAATCCGGGTATTGTAAATTGATGAAGTGTGCTGCACCATATGTGCTTAGTTAACCTATTTCTTACTTCGTTGTTTTATAGATTTTATTTTGTTTTGGGGTTTTGTTCTTGTTGATCTCCTAAAGCATCTAATGCAAATGGAAATCCTATTCTAAGGTCTTAATAATACTTTTAAAGGTCAAGTATGGATGTAGATTTCAAGACAAGGTCTATGTCCCTAATGGTAACTTCCAAAACTTAGCACTTCAAAAGATCTCAAAACATGTTATTGATGGAATTAGTACTTAAACAAAAGAGTAAGTATGCAACTACTTCAATCAAACAAAATATGAAATATTGATCATGAAATCACTGTCTCTGCTACTTATCTAAATACGGAAATAAAAGTTAAGCTATTGCACTCAAACAAATAAAAAACTGCAAACTAAAGTAAAATCAAATCACATCATTCATAGTTCGATTCCTCGCCCGTTAGTCTAGCTATGGCTATCAGAGATAATCATCAATGACATGAGCAGTCTGATATCTAATTGCAGAAAAGTAAAACTAAAATCAAATCACAACATTCATAATCCGATTACTTGCCAGTTAGTCTAGCTATGGCTTTTGGAGATAATCATCAATGACATGCGCAATTTGATATCTAATTACAGAAAAGTAAAACTAAAATCAAATCACAACATTCATAATCCAATTCCTCGCCAGTTAGTCTAGCTATGGCTTTCGAAGATAATCGTCAATGACATGAGCAATCTGATATCTAATTGCAGAAAAGTAAAACTAAAATCAAATCACAACATTCATAATCCGATTCCTTGCCAGTTAATCTAGCTATGGCTTTCAGAGATAATCGTCAATGATATGAGGAATTTGATATCTAAACTAACTGACAAAGCAAATAAATAAGGCTGAAATCAAAGCATAACTGAAATTGAAAAGTTAAAAAAAAACAAAGTCAGGAGAGAGGCAAATCTCATGTCACTATTTGATGCAAAAAACATGTAAAGAAAAACTAATCTACAATTAACCAGTTGAACACACTTGCATGAATTAAAATTGCATGAATGGAAAATCTAATCTATCAAACTTGAAAGAAATCAAATGACATAATGAAATCAAAGCAAAATTACAAAATGAAATCTACTCTACCTTACATTCTAATGTGCTCCATGGCATCTACTTCACATCTCTTTCCATGTTGAGAACATCAAAGCTTTATTCAAATACTTCAAAATTACAAAGTACAACAAAGCTCTTCAAATCTTTCAAAATCCATCAAGGAAGAACTACAAACTCACAAGCTAAGCTCTAGGTTAACAAACCGAGACTAACAAAATGAAGGAGAGAGATCTCCTATTTATACAAAAAGATGAGAATCCATCTCATTAATGAGAGTCCATGAATCTCTCCCTATACCTCTAGAGTCCTAATCAAAATAGGAATTGATAAGACACATGTCTTCTTAGAGTTACAATACAATTAGGAGATGTGACACATATCCTCATGATCCCATGATTCTTTCCACTCAAATTCGAATTTGGCCTTAGAGTGGCCACATAAGGGTTCTTCTAGAAGCTCCTGTTGACCTACAAAGGTCAACAATCTCAACCCACTTGTAAGTATAAGCATATGCACATTATTTTCAATTTAACCACCATTCACTTAAAAAGGCTTAGAATTAATAAAGTTTGGAAAAACATAAATGTGACCCAATGATTATGAAAGTGGGATGAATGTGGTGACATAGTAGTGAAATGGAGGTGATATAGTGGACATAATAGTGAAAGTGTAATGGAAATGAATGACATTTTCAAGACTCAACATCACCCACGAAAGATAATAAACTCTAATGGCATGAAAAATATTCTAAAGAAAGAAAAGCATGGCGTAATTTTACAATTATGCTCACTAGAGGTTCAAACATTGAAACCATCTATTTCTCAAGATATCCAAAAAGTCTTGGACAATCATTCAAAGGTATGTGAGACTCCCAAACGGCTCCCACCTATTCATGATCATGATCATACTATTAATTTGATTCCAGGAAGTGTTCCTTGAAACTTCAGACCTTACAAATATCCCTATGCCCAAAAGAGTGAAATTGAACATATGGCTGCAGAAATGCTAGAGGATGGTATAATTCAACCTAGTCAAAGTTCTTTCTCTGCTCTAGTAGTATTGGTGCACAACATGGATCATGGCGTATGTGTCTGAATTATGGGGATCTCAACAAGCTCACTATTAAATATAATTTTCTCATTTCTGTCGTTGATGAATTGTTGAATGAATTACATGGAGAAATTTACTTCACTAAGTTGGATCTTCGTTTAGGATGTCATCAAATTAGAATGAAGAATGAAGACATTCTGAAAACAACATTTAGAACTCATGAGGGTCATTATGAATTTGTAGTCATGCCTTTTGGCCTTACTAATGCACCTTCCACATTTCAAGGTTTGATGAATTTGATTTTCAAACCCTTCCTTAGAAAATTTGTGTTATTATTTTTTGATGATATACTAATTTACAAAAAAATCTTGAAAGGATCATGTTCAACATGTTGACAGGGTGCTCAAACTATTGGAGGAGAAACAATTATATGAAAAAACCTTCAAATGTTTCTTTGGAGTACAGGAGGCATTAGAGGAAATTTTAGCCTAAAAGTGGCCTCCTAAGGAAAAAAATAAAATAAGAGTTACGAATTTTGGAAGGAATAGAAGAAAACTATTTTTTTAATTGTATTTTTTTTATTATCTCATATTTTTACTCAAATTTCAAGCATAGACACTCTTTAGATATGGAATTAAATTCTGCATCCAACGACTACCCACTATGCATACGTTTGAGAAGACCCACATTTATAAAAAATATAGATACATTAAAAAAACATATCGAACACGTTTTTTTAATGTATATGCATATTTTTATTATAAATGTGTGTCTTCTCAAAATTATGCATAATGGGAACTCATTGGATGAAGAATTTAATTCTGCATCCAACGAGTATCTACATTTGAAATTTGAGTAAACCTGTAAGGAGATAAGCCAAAAATACAATTAAAAAATGTGTTTTTTTTTTTTCTATTCCCTCCAAAATATTTATATGTACCTCTTTTTAAATTTAATGGATTTTAATTGGTTTACATATTATGAGATAGAAATTACATGAAAATTTCATGGGCACTTTTAGGCTGAAATTTCCTCTAATGTGGAATATTTGGGTCATATTGTATCTCATGAGGGTGTTAAGGTAGAATCTAACAAAAATAAAGGCATTAAGGAATGGAAAATCTCCACAAACTTAAAGCATCTTCGAGGATTCCTTAGGTTGACAAGATATTATCGCGAGTTTGTTAAGAATTATGGGATAATAGCAACAACACTAACAAGATCACTAAAGAAAGATGCATTTTCTTGGACTTTAGAAGCAACTAAGGCCATTGAACATCTTAAAGATGCAACCTGCCAAACACTGGTCTTAGCTACACCAGAATTCACAAAAGCCTTTGTTGTGGAATGTGATGCCTCAGGAAATAGAATTGGTGTTGTTTTAATGCAAGAAGGAAGACCCATTTCTTTTGAAAGTTGTCCAATCAAAGGAAAATATTTACACAAACCTATTTGTGAGAAGGAAATGTTGGCAATACTACATGCATTAAAGCAATGGTGACCTTACCTAATGCGAAGACACTTCAAGGTAAAAACAAATCATGATAGTTTTAATACTTTTTGGAACAAAGATTATCTTTAGAAGAGTATCAAAAATGGGTCACAAAGATCTGGGGTTTTGACTTTGAAATCATCTACAAAAAGGGAAGAAAAATGTTGTTGTAGGTGCACTCTCAAGAAAGGATGCAGGTGTGGAAGCATTACTTTGTGCCATTTTTATTATCCATCTTGATTGGATAACCAAAGCAAGGGATGAATGGAAGAATACCGAAGAGGTGTGGACACTCATTCAAAAGTTGCAGCAAGATCCTAATACATATGATAAATTTAGTTGGAAAAATCATTCATTATGTTACGAATATCGACGCTTATATCTTTGTAATAATTCCTAACTCAAGTAAAGTATTCTTTTAGAATTTCACACCTCCCCCTTAGGAGGGCACTCAGGATTTTTAAAAACATACCACAGGGTCAAGAAGGAATTTTTTTGGGATGGCCTTATATATTATATTCAGAAGATTTTGGTAGAATGTTTGGTTTGCCAACACAATAAAGTTGTGACAATTAAGACCCCAGGTCTGTTACAACCTTTATCCATTCCAAGTCAGCGTTGGGAGGAGGTATCAATGGATTTTATCACAGGTTTACTCAAGTATGAAGGAAAGAGTGTCATCGTGGTGGTAGTTGATAAAATTACCAAGTATGCACACTTTTGTGCATTATATCATCCTTTTAAGGTGAGTACGATTGCTACTATATTTATGGAAACAATTCAAAAGTTACATGGAAACCCAAAGATTATTGTAAGCGACAAAGATCCCATTTTCACTAGAATTTTTTGGACGAATTATTTTCTTGTCCTAGTACTCAATTAACACATAGCTCATCTTATCATCCTCAATTTGATGGGCAAATTGAGATAGTGAACACATGTTTGGAATGATACCTTTGTTGCTTTGTATCCGATAAACAAACACAATGGGTCAAGTGGTTACCTCTAGCTGAATGGTGGTATAACACTTCCATACCGAAAAACAAATGACCCCATTTATGGAACTTTATGGATATCATCCATCATATCATCTTTAAGAGAAAATTCTAAGGTTAAAACAATGGAAAATCACATCGAGCATCAACAATAAGTTCTCATACTCTTAAAGGATAACCTCACTATAGTGCAGAGTGAAATGAAACAATAGGCATATCAACATTGCAGTGAAGGAAGTTCTTATGTAGGCGATTGGGTATTTTTATGGCTACAACCATACAAAGAAATGTCCCTCAAGCAAGCTAAGAAGGATAATAAATTATCAGCCAAGTACTATGGTCCTTACAAGGTGTTGCAAAATATTGGTAATATGGCATACAAATTAGAGTTGTCTACATCTTCCCGAGTACACCCAATTTTCCATGTTTCATGCTTAAAGAAGGTTATCAGTGACAAGCTCCCATTTCAAACAATGTTTCTAGAACTTGATGAAGAAGGAAAAATAATATTTGAACCTGAAGCAATCACGAAAACAAGAACCAGACAACTACGAAATTGATTAATTTCAGAGTATCTCATTAAGTGGAAGAACTTATCCGTTGAATATTCCACATGGGAGGACAATAATTTTATACAGAAGCATCCATAAATACTCAAGTGTTGAGGACAACACGTTTTTGAAGGAGATGGGCATGTTAGGTTCCTATAATACTAGTGTATTCCCCTTATTGTTATTGTTAGTATAACCCCCTATTATTATTGTTGTGCCCCATAGAAGCCAACTATTGTTATTGTTGTGTCTTTACATTATTATTATTATGTGGGCTCTTATTAGATTGTGACCCCTTAGATTCCTGTATAGACCAAGGAGGTCTTATCATTTGTATCATTGAAGAATTGTTCATTTATATAATGTAAAGGAGGTTTCCCCCTCGAAGAGGATAATTTTTAAAGTCGTTGATCTATCTTTTCCAGTATTTTGTGAGATGGTTGCATAACATTCATTGATTGGTTCACAAAAGTTTGAGGTTGGGTCAAGGAGATTGGTTCATACAGGTCTGACATTGCAAGGTTAGAAGCTCGCATGTGTGTTAGGGTTTTGGTCTCCAACCGCGGGCTTGACATAGGTAATTTTTGATTATAACCTTAGGCAGATAGGCACACTTTTGCGGTTAGAATCTCTCAACTGCATGCATACCTCTTCTTTTGCGTGGTTGGGATCTAGGGTTACAATTTGACATTTAACCGTAGTTGACTGCAGACATGAAAAGTTGTCTCTGATGTGGATTGATGTTGGGAACATATTTATGAATGTTGTTGGGTTAATTTTACTAGATGATTTTGTATTGACTCATTGTACTCTCTACTGAACATTTTATGGCAATCTAATAGAAGAAGAATTTCATAGGGTTTTCCTCGTAGTGGGTTTTTCCCTAGTCATTGACTGGAAATCTGGTGTCTCTTGTAAATTGTGTTGATTGTCTCCTTTGTCATTGCACTTATTGTTCTATATTCAATTACTATTGATGATTGGAAATATTAATTATTGATGATATATTGTTAATTGAAGAATTGATTTGGGCTAAAGTAATTGAAACACCATGGAGAAATCTGAAATTTAACATGGTATCAATGCTGAGGTGAAGGGCAAGCCCAAAAGGAGACAAAAATTGAAGCAATCATCTTTGGAAAGTGTAAGGAGCCTATCTAATCAAGTCAATATGTTTTCCTCTTTCTTCAAGGAACATGAGAAGTTGGGTGACTCATCTAACTTTTTTGCATGGAAAATCAGGTTGGAGATCATATCTGATAACAATGATTTTTAGAATTCATTCAAGGAAAATTACTTGAGCCTCTGGAGAATGCTTCTGCAGCTGCCAAGAACACTCACAAGAAAGGTGAGTTAAAAGAAAATTATAGCTAATGGTTTATAAGATAATTTACTTTCATAAGTTGGAAATTTGAATAAGTATAAGGAAATGTATAATACAATAGATGGCATGTATGAAATCAACAATTTGGATGAAATCCTCTCCTTGAAAGATCATCTCAAATATATGAAAATGAATAAAGGAGAGTCTGTGAAATCCTACATTATGAGGATATATCGTCTTAGAGATCAATTGGAAAGAGTTGGGGAAACTATGCCTGAAAGGGAATTGGTGATTGTAACTGTTAGAGGTCTCCCTCCCATTTGGGAAACCTTCATTACTGCTATAAGAAACAACAATACCTTCTCATAATTTGATGAGATTCTTGGAAAGCTCACTCAAGAAGAATCAAGGATGATATCAAGGGGCAGGATTCAAAAGCATGATGAAGGAGAGCTCGCTTCATTTGTCACTCAAAACAAGAAAAAGAAAGGAAAAGGAGGTCTATCAAATTCAAGGAAGCCTCCACCTCAAAATTCAAAGACAAGGAACGATAGAGAATAATCTCACATGAAATGTTACAATCGTGACAAGAAAGGTCATTATGCTCGAGATAGCCTCAAGAAGAACCATGATCCACGCTACAACATTGGACACAACAATAACAAGTTTAATGATTAAAGAAGAAGAGACGACTGAAGGAATGATCGCAATGGAAGAGATGAAAGAAGAAGAAGAGATGCTCCAAGTGATCATGAAGAATATCATCATCCTCAAAATAAATCAAGGTACTCTAGGTATGAAAATAATCTTGCTAATCAATTTGAATATATTCTTATTTCTACTCTCAATAGCTCCTCTCCTCCAAATTCATGGGATAGTTGGTTGGTTGATAGTGGGGCCACTCATCATTTCTCTGGGTATAAGGAAGTTCTTTCTAATTTGGTAAATAGGGAGTAAATTTGAAAATTATTCTTGG
This sequence comes from Pinus taeda, assembly GCA_000404065.3. NCBI lineage: Eukaryota > Viridiplantae > Streptophyta > Pinopsida > Pinales > Pinaceae > Pinus > Pinus taeda. Next base: position 28,805 of record APFE031720247.1, read on the forward strand.
AACCAACTCCAGCCATCTCGTTAAAGGCTTTGGGTCCGTCAAATTTCATTCGGATTTTGGGGAATTTGTTTTGCTCCATGATGTGATGTATGTGCCGAGATTGAAGAAGAATTTGGTATCAATATTTGATTTGGAATACAGAGGGACAAGGGCTTCCTTCATCAATGGAAAGGTTCTTACTTGGCCTGTTAGATCCCCTATGAGAGATGAATTTACATTGGGATCGGGATTTCAAGGATTCTATAGAGTCACTATAGACCTCTTCTAGCATTGGTCCATGATACTAATCATATAAGCGAGCTATGGAAACAAATATTGGTCCATCTACATTATGATGCTCTTCCGAAATTAAATAAATTGGTATATAGAATTCCTGATGTTCAAGCCCATCATTATGGAGTATGTCCAGGTTGTGCCAGTGGAAAGAATACAGGGGGACCATTCCCCTCTAGTGAAAAAAAGACGGAAGACATCCTCAAACTCATTCATTCTAACATATGTGGTCCGATGCCCATACATTCTATTGGTGGTAATCTCTACTATATCACCCTCATTGATGACTTCTCAAGAAAGACGTGGATGTATTATTTGAAGCACAAAGATGAAGCCTTTGAAATGTGCAAGGAGTTGAAAGCTTTCGTTGAATATCAAAAAGGGAAGAAAATTAATATCTTCAGGTCTGATAATGGTGGAGAGTACATTTTGAATGAGTTCATTGATTTTTACCAGAAAGAAGGTATCAAAAAAGATACGATTGTGCTTTGTAATCCTGAATAAAATGGAGTAGCTGAAAGAAAGAACAGGTCCATTGTAGGAGCTGCTCGTGTGATGCTCCATGACCAAAATTTGTTGAAGTTTTCTTTGGGGAGAAGCAAAGGATGCTATTTTAAATGTTAAAAACAAGGTACCTCATCAAGCATTGGACAACAAGACCCGCGAAAAAGTGTTCACAGGTGTCAAGCCCGATGTTGGTCATCTCCGTATCTTTGGATATCCCGTATATTTCCACGTTCCGAAGGAAAAAAGAAATAAGTTGGAAGCCACATGAAGAAAAGGTATGTTTGTTGGATATTAAGAAAATTCCAAAGAATTTAGAATATATATTCTTGGTCAAAGTAAGGCTAAAATTAGCAGGGATGTAATGTTCAATGAAGATGCCGCCCTTGAGAAAGTAAGGGATGTTCCTCCACCTCCTCCCCTTGAGAAGAAGAACAAAGATATGTATATTTTAGATGGATTTTCATGCCTGAACCTGAGAGAGAAATTGTTGATGATCCCATGGAGCCCATGAACCCCTTAGATCCTCATCCATGTGATCCTCCTACCAGGAAGAGGCTACTTTGGCTTCGTGACACATTACAAGATGACGAGAGATGAGTCCCCATTCAAAGATCATTTAGAGAAAGCAAGAAGTCATGTAGGTACCAAGGATATGTTGTAGTTATGAGAAATATGATTCAAGCTGAACCTACCACCTTTAAAGAAGCCATGAAATAACAAGTTTGGAAGGATGCTATGGCTGAAAAATATGAATCAATTATGAAGAGTGACACATGGGATGTTGTGCCAAGGATGAAGGGAAAGTATGTGGTGACTTCAAAATGGATATTTGAGATCAAAAATGGATTCGATGGAAGCACTGATATTTGAGAAATACAAGGCACGGTTCGTGGCTCGGGAATTCTCCCAGAAAAAGGGAGAAGATTGTGACAATATATTTGCACCTCTGGCTCGATATACAAACATTCGTTCGATAGTTTCTCTTATTGCAAGTAAAGTATGGACCCTTGATCAAATGGATGTTAATACAAAATTTCTCCATGGTGTGTTACAAGAAGAAGTGTACGTTGAGAAACCATAGGGATTTTAAGTAGAGGATCAAAAGACACATGTTTGCAGGTTAAAGAAGGCATTATATGGTTTGAAGAAATATCCTAGAGCATGGTACACCCACGTAGATAATTATTTGGCAAAGCAGAGATTCACAAGAAGTAATGTTGATCCCAACCTTTACTTCAATGTAGCCCAAGGTATGCCATTGATTTTGGTTTTATATGTTGACGGTCTATTCTTGACAGGTAGTGAGCCCCTGATGATCGAGTGTAAGAGGGATACAACCTCTGAATTTGAGATGAAGGACCTTTGACTCATGCACTACTTTCTAGGCCTTGAGGTGTGTTAAAGGCCTGGTGAGATTTTCCTCTCACAAGGAAAATAAGTTGTGAAGTTATTGGAGAGATTTGGAATGATAGAATGTAAGTCCCTGCCCACACCAATGGAAATGAATTTTAAGAAGTTATGTGAATAAGATGCAGGACCCGATTTGGTGAATCCATTCGAGTATAGACAATTGATTGGGGCTTTCATGTTCTTAGTGAACACCTGTTTGGACATATGCTATGCATTGAACACGTTAAGTCAATTCATGACTGAGCCTCTCCATGCACATTTAATTGCTAGCGAACACATTTTGAGATATTTTCATGGGATGATCACCCTTGGTTTAAGATATTATGTTGGAGATGTTTGACTTCATAGATATATCGATGCTAATTGGGTAGGAAACATTGTCGATAGCAAGAGTACGTCTGGATGTTGTTTTAGCCTTGGATCTGCCATGATATCATGGATGAGTAGGAAGCATAAGTCCGTAGCACTGAGTACCATTGAGGGAGAGTACATTGCCACTAGCATGGCTAGTTGCGAAGAAATTTGGTTGAGAAATCTCTTTGGAGATATATTTGAGCAGGTCCTAGACACTATAGTGATATATTGTGACAACAAGAGTGGGATCCATTTGGCAAAGAATTTCATGTTTCATGACAAATCCAAGCACATAGAGATCTTATACCATTTCATTCGAGACATGGTGTAGAGAGGAGTTGTTAGACTCCATCACATATTGATAGATGAGAAGATTTCATATATTATCACCAAGGCTTTATTGAAAGGGAATTTATTGTTCTTCAGAGAGCATCTTAGAATGATGGAGGTGACTATAACCACCACTTCCCACATTTACCCAAGTTCACTGACCTACTAGGTAAAACATATGACAAAGAGTTACGATGATATGAGTCAACCTCCTAGATCACCTTAAGGAAGCAGAATCAACGAACCAAAACCTTAGTGACTTCCCTCTGGTGTTATAGGACCCCCAAGGGCTAAACTACCCTTCCAGGTGCCCAGACCCTAAGTTAAACCTCTTTTTCAGTGCCCTGGACTCCCAAACACTGGCACAATACTACATGAATTCAACTGTAAGCCTCCAGTCGCATGCATAATCATACAAGGGAGTGACTATAGTCTTATTCACCCAGTTCTATGCTTGTGACTACGAGATCTGAAGCACTTTTTCAAGGCTAGGATCCACACCTCTGCCCATAACTTAATGTAAATCTCAAAAATGATAAATGACACAAAGACAAAGCCTCTAATTCAAAACTTGTTTAAGGACTTGGCTTAACCAAGCCTAACCATGACAAATGTTTTGTTAAACACATCATGAACATGTAATGTACATGTCATAATTACACATCTGAACATAAGGGTCTCATACTTATATGAGAATTGTCAAGAAGGTCTGATGCCCTCTCAAAATGGTTGTAATATCATCTATTAGGTCATGCATTCATTAAAAAATCACTTACTAATCAAAACGTGATGAGAGCCATAACTCAAGTCTGTCATAAACCATGCTTGTAACCAACATATAACCATAATAATAACAATAATAGAACAACCATCAAAACCGCGTAATGACAAGTATAAATACTCATGCATTACAAGAGGAAAATAACTCTTATTAACATATGCAAATACAACCAAGTCAGGGGCTTCCATGTACCACTCGACCATATATTTTTCTGCACCAAATATCTCTTTCAGTCAATCACCCTTGCACCATATTCCAAGAATGAATGTGGGATCTCATGGAATAACCAAAACAAAACCAAACTAGGGCTTCTAGTGGCCAAACCTCCTTAACCCTCAATTAGTGAGTCCACCTCAAGGTCAGCCATCACTAACCATCACCAAATTGGTCTCTACCAAAGTTGTTCAGGGCTCCAGAGTGTTTGTTCCAACCTAGATCCAGGACTAGTAACTTGACCCGCAGTTTCCACAGGGCTCCAGAGCATTTTCCAATCAAGGCTCCAAGACTAGTAACTCAACCCACCAACGGCTCCAGAGCATTTATCCAACCAAGGTTTCCAGGACTAGTAACTTAACCCACCAAGGGCTCTAGAGCATTTATCCAACCAAGGTTTCCAGGACTAGTAACTCAACCCAAGTTGTTCGAGGGCTTCCAGAGCGTTTGTGCAACTAAGGCTCCAGGAACTAATAACTCAATCCACATCCATAAGGAACATGAGCACCAATCATAAAACAAAAGGGAAACCAATTACACCATGGCTATCCAAGAAAGGGAAAGGCTAGGTAAAACCATTTCCAATCCAGGCAATCCTCCATGCCAATGCCATATCATAACCAAATAACAAAATCCATACACCATACATGCCAAAGCTAGAAAGTAAACCATACATGCAAATTGACACCTACAAAGTAATCCAACTGTAGCTACTGATCCTGCTATCCTTTTGCACTTTCTTTCTTTCCTTTGCCTTCTTTATCCAAATCTAATGTGCTCCAAGAATGCTCCAAAATTTCTCTAAGTGTGCAAGGGTGAGAGAGAGAGAGAGAATTGAGAGAGCTCTAAGATAAAACTGACAAAAAGCTATGAATTGATCCTTAGAAGCCTTTTTATCATTGAGGCCTCTATTTTCTTCATTTTCCATTATTTTCCTTCAATTTCCTCCTCATGTGCAACCTGTGACCTTTCACCTTCCTTTTCTCCTATTTCTCTTTGTTTTCATAAATAAAATGCCAATTAATGGCTCTTTGCCTTTTCCATTTTCTTTGCCAATTTCCATAGCCATTAATTAATCACAAGTGATCCCCATCACTATGCTTTTTCTAAACATCCAACTTAGAATACATGTCCCATGATCTTGGTTATTATTTTTGCCTTTATTAACTTTATTACATAGATTTTTAACGAGGGTTGTTATAGAACCCTTCCCTTTTGGGGAACACCGTCCTCGGTGTTTAATTACACCTATAAACCAACAAAGCACATGCTTCCCATGGAGCTTTATAACACAACTCGACACAACATTTACATCATATCATACTACGGAAGACATAAAAAACATAACATGAAAACTATATGGCTTATTGAAGCTTTATAACACAACTTGAAGTGGTATTTACATACATTTACATATACATAGACATAACCAAAACACAATACCAAAACATATACCAAAAGACATCTTTTCAACTAGTGAATAGAGAAGGATACATAGCCCGCATCTGGTCAACCATATCCCATTTAGCTTCATTGGGCCCAAAGTGCTTCCACTGCACTTTAACTTGCTCGATTTCTTGATTCCGGAGCATGATCATCTTTCGCTACAAAATGCACCAAGGTTCTGACTGGAATTCTCCTTCGGGTTCCACGTGCAATACATACCAATCAACCATATTATCAACATTTTTCACATACTTCTTAAGCAATGACACATGGAAAACATCATGGAATTTCAATGTCGGAGGCAGTGCAAGTCGGTAGGCCACTGGTCCAATCCTATTGAGGATCTTGAAATAATACCGAGGTGCCATCTTCACACATGACCAAATCCTCAAGGAGCTCTTTTTGGGATTGATGCGCAAGTACACCTGTTCCCCGACTTGAAACTCCCTAAACATCCTATAATGATATGCATAACTCTTATGCCTGTCCTATACTACCTTTGAATTCTTCTTGATTACCTACATTTCTTGTTCCATCTCTGCCAACATGTCCAGTCGAATCAATACCTTGTTAACTAGATCACTCCAACTGATGGGAGTATTACAACTCTTCCCATAGAATGCCTCAAATATTCTTAATACCCATTATTGTAAGCAAACTCAACCAGTGGCAAATAGTCTTCCCACTTCCATTGCTAATGTATAACATAAATTCTTAACATGTCCTTCAAAATCCTGTTGACCCTCTCTATCTGTCCATCTGTCTGTGGATGATAAGTTGTGTTGAAGGCTAACTCTGTACTGAAACCTACAAATAACTATTTCTAGAACCTAGAAGTGAGCTTGACATCTCTATCTGACACAATCTTCTTATGAATACCATGCTACCTCACTATATCTATGATGAAGACCTATGCCATCTTACTAGATGAATTAGTAGACTTCACTGGAACGAAGTGTGCTACCTTGCTCAACCTTTCAATCACAGCCATAATAGAATCATGTTGTCTAGATGTCCTCGATAAAATTATGATGAAATCCATATAAATGACCTCCCATTTCCACTCTATAATCAGAATCCGATGTAGTAACCGACTTGGATGCTTACACTTTGCCTTTACTGCTAACAATCCAAACATCTAGCCACAAAATTTGTCACCTCTTTCTTCATATTCGACCAATAGTAGAATTTATTAACTGCTTTTAATGTCTTTCGATATCCCAGATGACCTGAATACAACTTGACATGAAATTCCCTCAATTTAATATTATTGAGGTCGTTGTTGTATGACACATAGATCTTGTCCCTAAATCTTACCAAACCATTTTTCGTGAGATGATAGTCCACATCCTATTCACCTGTACCCTATTGCTGTAACCTATGCCTAAGTTGTTGGTACCTATGATCTTGTTGTCCTACCTGCAAGATCCGATCTTGTAAATCTATCCCATAAGAAATCATAGTTTCTATGTGATTTGCCTATACCCTTCTATTAAGAGCATCTGTAGCCCTGTTCTCTTTACCCTTAATGTACATGATATCAAAGTCACATTCACTGATTTTCACCAACCACCCAGATTTCCTGGCATTCATATCCAGTTGGTCAAATAAGTATCTCAATCCAATGTGATCACTCATTAAGATGAATTGCCTTCCAAGAATATAATGCCTCCACATGTTCAAAGCACGGATGATCACTACCAACTTAAGATCATGCGTCACATATTTCTGCTTGTGCTCATTCATTTTCCTTGACTCGTAACATACTACCTGTCCTTTCTGCATCAAAACTCATAAAGTACTATTTTACAAGAATATGTACACACCACGAACTCTTCTTTCGGATTTGCAATCTTTAGAACTAGAGAATTTGGCAACAATTGTTTCTATTGCTCAAAACTTGTTGCACATTCCTCTATCCATCCAAATTTCTTTCCTTTTCTCTGCAATGATGTCACATGATAGGAAATGCATGAGAATTTTCTAATGAAACACCTATAATAGAATACCAACCCCATGAATGTTATAACCTCATCCATATTTCTAGGAGTTTCCCATTCCATGATAGATCTTAACTTTTCCAAATCCACTGCTATGCCTTCCTTGGAAACAACATGCCTTAAGTAATGTACCTTTGTCTGAAATAAATTGCATTTGCTAAATTTTGCATACAACTGATGTTCCCTAAGAAATCTCAATACTATTGCTAAGTGTTCGACATGTTCTTTCTCATTCTTAGAATATAACAATATGTCATCAATGAATACAATAACAAACTTGTACAAATAAGGACACAACACACTATTAATCAAACACATAAAAGTAGCTAGAGAATTAGTCAAACCAAAAGGAAATACAATAAACTTGTAATTTCCATACCTAGTCCGGAAAGCAGTCTTGTAGATGTTCTCTTATTTGATGTGTACTTGATGATATCCCAATCTCAAATCAATCTTCAAGAACACCGCTTCTCCCTTCAATTGATCAAACAAGTCATCAATCCTCAACAATGTATACCTATTCTTAATCGTCACCTTCTTGAACTACCTGTAATGAATACACAACCTGAGAGTACCATCTTTCTTCTTCAAAAACAACATTGGTGCACCCCAAGGCGATACACTTGGCCTAATGTATCCTTTATCAAGAATTTCCTTCAACTGCAACTTCAATTCCACTAACTTTGGAGTACTCATCTTGTATGGTGCCTTCAATGCTAGTGTTGCTTCTGGTACCAACTCAATAGAAAAGTCCACTTCCCTATGAGATGGTAACTTTGAGATCTCTGCTGGGAATACATCCTAAAATTGATGAAAAAATGGGTACCTGTTCAAGACCTTTGTATCCTCAACATCCTTACCTTTTTCACTGGAAATATACATGCAAATAATACACACCCTTTCCTATGACTGCACTTTTCTTGTATAGTTTTAACCATTCTAACTGATGTTGCCTTCTTCTTACCCTGCAATATTCTCTATTCTCCATTGTCATCCAAGCACTCAATAGCCTTATAATAACAATCCACCTTAGTCCTATGAAGACACAACCAGTCCATACCCAATATCATACTATACAATCCTAATGGAAGGACATTTAAATGCATTGATGTAGGCATACCATTCAGTTCAAATGCACAAGTTCTTACCCAATGATGAACTCTCTTATCTGTACCTGTATCCAATTGCACTAACCAAGATTCTGCATGTACTTCTTTATTCAAACCACACTTATCCACTGGGTTAGGATTAACATAACTATAATTAGATCCATGGTCAATCAAAATAGAAATAACTTTCTCACAAAGCTTATTGTCCATCTCAATAATAGGTTCCTGATGATCAACCTTCCTATTATCTAATGTTGCATATATCCATAGAATACTCTATCCAACATATCCCATTGTCTATGCCTCCTGAGCACTGTAAATCTGCGGTCTACCACCCTGATGATGTGGACAATCTCTCCCATGATGATCCTTGCCACAAGTCCAACATTGTAAAAGATTCCTTCCCCTTGTTCTTCTCCTCAGATTGAAATCCCTATCCTTTGTCTGATGCATTGAACTTCTTGTGTGGTGTTGTATTCTCCTTGTTACATGTATCCTAAGGTCTTGTTCACTTCTTATCCCATTTTCCTTTAGTCGTCACTACCCTTCCAATCCTTCTTAATCTCAGACCTACGCTTCGATTGCTCATAACAATTCTGTAGATTTTAGATCACTTCCTCCAATGATCTAGACTCATTGACCTCGATCTGGTCTTTGAATGATACCAACAACCCACTGATGAATCTCTTAATATTTTCTTTATCCTCCTTCAAAAAAGGCACATACTCAACAACTCCAAGAACCTACTAGTGTACTCCTCATCGGTCATAGACCCCATATTCAACTTATAGAATTACTTTTCCCTATCATCATAGTATCTCTCAGATAGATACTTCTTCCTGAAAAGTCTCTTGAATTCACTCCAAGTCAACTCCTCTTCTTGAATACCTCTGACATTCTTTACATCTTCCCACCAAATGCCTGCTTTACCTTTAAGACTGAAAGTAGCTATCGCTGTTTTCATATTTGTTGAGTACTCATGCAATTTGAAGAACTTATTCATCCCAATTAACCAAGCTTCTACATCCCATGACATTTTCATTTCTCCATCGAAAGTAGGTGGCTTTTCTTTCTTAAAATCTTCTGGAAAATACTGATTTTCACTCCTCCTATACGGATGGTAACAATGATAACGATGTTGTCTCTCTGAACCAGAATTAGAATGAAATAAATGGTCATTATCCCTCCTTTTGGGCATATCAATGAACTTACCATCTCTAACTGTATCAACCATGTCAAAATAGTATCCTGATTGAGACCTGCTGCCATAAGCCCCATAAGTTCTTTCCTCCTATCCATGATTGATCTTAAGTGGTCCCTATCTCTGAAAACATGATAAACTCTGAAGGATAACTGCATTAACCTCTGCTTGTCTCTCCTATTCCCTAGCAAGTCTCTTGTGCGACTGAATGATCCTATCATTATCTGCTTTACAAATTCTTATCTTTGCCTTCAAACTTCTCAATGTATCTGCTATGTGAGGGGAGTACTCATCACCATGCTTCTAATTTGATTGGTAGGGAGAATCATGTGAACTATAGTCTACCATATTGCTTGTCATCTGTGATCATCTACTTCCTGCAAGCATACCATGTCAGATAACCAAATAAAAAAAAAAATCATACATATCTCAGTGAATTTCACGGGAGGTTATCTCATTTGTACCAATTAGTCCAGATTAGCATAACATATGTATATACATATAATGAAATCAACACATCATACCAACATCAACATCATCACTTCTACATGATGACACAACTACAACAATGAACATCACCATGCATACATAGCAAGCACATACACAACCTACATGCATGCATGAAAAACACGTTACGCCCATCCAGTCCAAGTATTGAACCTGGAAGATTTGATACCACTATGTAACCACCTCCGCCCACATTTACCCAAGTTCACCAGCCTACCGGGGTAAACACGTGATGAAGAATTACTATGGTATGACTCAACCTCCTAAATCACCTTAAGGAAGTAGAATTGACAAACCAAAACCTTACTGACTTCCCTCAGCTGCTACAGGACCTCCAAGGGCTAAAACACCCTTCAAGGTGCCGAAACCCTGAGTTAAACCTATTTTTCAGTGCCCTAGACTCCCAGACACTGGAAAAACAATACAGGATCTTGCCTGTAACCCTCTAGTTGCATGCATAAGCCTGCAAGGGAGTGACTCCAGCCTTTATCACCCAGTTCTATGCTTGCAACCGTGAGATTTGAGGCACTTTTTCAAGGCTAGGATCCAGACCTCTGCCCATAAATTAATGTAACTCTTAGAAATGATAAATGACACAAAGAAAAAGCCTTTAATTCAAAACTTCATCAAGGACTTGGCCTAACCAAGCATAACCATGACATATATTTCGTTAAAGACATCATGAACATGTAATGTACAAGTCATAATTACAAATCTGAACATAGGGGTCTCATACTTATCTGAGAATCATCAAGAAGGTATGATGCCCTCTCATAATAGCTACAATATCATCTATTAGGTTATGAATTCATTTACTAATAAAAACATGATGAGATTGATAACTCAAGTCTATCATAAACCATGCTTGTAACCAATGCATAACCAAAATAATAACAATGATAGAACAACCATCAAAACCACATAATGACAAGTATAAATACTCATGAATTACAAGAGGAAAAAAACTCTTATTTACATATGCAAATCCAAACAAGTCAAGGACTTCCACGTACCACTTGACCATAGATTAGGCTAAACCAAATCTCTCTTTCAACCAATCACCCCTGCATCATATTCCAAGAATGAATGTGGGATCTCATGCAATAAAAAAACAAACTAGGGATTCCAGAGGCCAAACTGCCTCAACCCTCAACCAATGATTCCACCTCACTGTCGGACATCACTAACCATCACCAGATTTGTCTCTACCAAAGTTGTCCAAGCTTCCAGAGCGTTTGTTCCAACCCGGCTCCAAGACTAATAACTCAACCCACAACTGTCGTAGGGCTCCAAAGAGTTTGTCCAACTCAACCCACCAAGGGCTCCAAGACTAATAACTCAACCCACCAAGGGCTCCATAGCGTTTTTCTAACCAAGGCTCCAGGACTAGTAACTCAACCCACCAAGGGCTCTAAAGCGTTTTTCCAGCCAAGGCTTCTAAGACTAGTAACTCAACCTGAGCTATTCCAGGGTTTCCAAAGTGTTTGTCCAACCAAGGCTCCAAGAACTAATAACTCAACCCAAAGCCATAAGGAACATGAGCACCAATTAGAAAACAAAAGGGAAAACCCACAATGCCATGGCTATCCAGGAAATGGCAAGGCTAGGAAAAACTACTGTCAATCTAGGGAATCCTCCATGCTAATGACATATCATAACCAAATAACCACATGCATATACCATGCATGCCAAAACTAGCAAATAAATCATACATGCAACTCAGTACCTGCAAAGAAATCCAGTTGTAGCTACTGATCCTACTGTCCCCTTGTTCTTTTCTACTTTTCTTTGCCTTCTTTCTCCAAATCCAATATGCTCCAAGAATCTCCAATATTTCACTAAGTGTGAAAGAGTGTGTGAAAGAGAGAATAAAGAGAGCTCCAATCTAAAACTGACAAAAAGATATGAACTGATCCTCATAAGCCTTTTCATCATTGAGGCCTCTATTTTCTTCATTTTCCATTATTTTCCTTCAATTTCCTCCTCACATGCAACCTATGACCTTTCACCTTCCTTTTCTCCTATTTTCCATTATTTTCATAAATAAAATTCCAATTAATGCCTCTTTTCCTTTGCCAATTTCCATAGGCATTAATTAATCACAAGTGATCCCCATCACTATGTTTTTGCCCAAAATTTAGCTTGGAATATAGGTCCCATGACCTTGGTTATTATTTTAACATTTATTAACTTTATTGCATGGATTTTTAACCAGGGATGTTATAGTGACCCCTCTTGATAAGGGGCATAATTGATTGAGAACTTTGAGCCGACTCTTCCCCCTTGTATGAGCTCCCAGGGTGAGGAATTGAGATGGGAAGCTCCTTGGGTTGAGGGACCTCTAGACAATAAGGTATCACCCTTATCTATTATCCATAGGGTCAAATATGTTTCTCCCCATCTTGGTCTATGCAGAGTATACCCCAATTGGCATCATACCCACAAGCTGGGCTTGTTGGGATTACCGCTCCTTGTCTGGCCAATGAGTTGAGAGAGTGTTTGGAGGTGTGCTAACCTAGCTTATTATGCTGCAAGTGTTCTACCACATGAACCTTGAGGGTCATTATTGGGAAGATCAAGGAACAATAGGATGAATGGGATATTGTATTGATCGACATATAGTGGAAGAGGTTAGCTCCCCTATGCTATGACTCATATTGCTCAACATGGGGTGGAAGATGTTTTCTCCTCTTTGAGATGACATGAGGTGAGATTTTCCCATAGGACCTTCCTCATTTTCCTGAGAGGGTGGTATCTGATGCTCCTTGACATTTCTTCTTCTTTAGATTTGAGAATGTTTCAGCAGATAGAGTTGAGCAGAGATGGAACATGATATGATGACATGATACACATGATTGTCACATGATGTAGTTGGAATTTATCCCTAGATGAGAGGGAGTTTTAATTAGGAAGCTCAGTGATCAATCCCAACCATGGGACGAGATTCCTATTTTCAAGAGGACCAATTTTGACTATTGAAGCACCCAATTTGGATAAGAAAGTGTATTTTTGAAGAAAATCCCACATGTGCACAAAAGGATAGGTTGACCCTAACAGGAAATAGGAAACCCTTGGAATCCTATAAATACAAGTGACCTCAAGCTCATTTGGACATCACCAAGAATATTCTTCTTCACTTCTTCATTGATTGGTTCACATAGGTTTGAGGCTGGGTCGAGGAGATTGGTTCGTACAAGTCCAAGATTGTAGGGTATGAAGCTCACACGTGTGTAGGGTTTTGGTTTCCAACCGTAGGCTTGACATATGAAATTTTTGGCTATAACCACATGCAAATAGGATCATACATGTGGTTGGAAGCTCTCAACTGCGTGCATACCTCTTCCTTCATGCAGTTGGAATCTAAGGTTACAATTTGACATTTGATTGCAGAAAAGAAAAATTTTCTTTGATTTGGATTGATATTATTAGGTCCCTATAGTACTAGTGTATTCCCTTATTATTATTGTCATTGTAGCCCCTTCTTTTCATTTTTGTGCCCATTTTGTCCCCATATTGTTATTATTGTGCCCCATAAAAGCCCACTATTGTTATTGTTGTGCCCTTACATTATTATTGTTATGTTGACTTTGATTATAGTGTGACCCCTTAGACTCCTATATATAGAAAGGAGGTCTTGGCATTTGTATCATCTAAGAATTGTTAATTTGTGTAATGTAAATGAGGATTCCCCCCAGAAGAGGCTACTTTTGAAGTTGTTAATCTATCTCATTCTTCTATTTTGTGAGTTGGTTGCATAACAATTGGTATCGAAGCTTTGGATTCTAGGGTTTTACTGCTTCAAACAGGTCATCGTGGAATTTTTGCTATAATTTTTTTTTACGAATCTTCAGAAGCTAAACTTAGAACCCATTTGAGCTGAAATCGTGATCAACCTCGGGACCAAACTGTAGATCTTGTATTGCTATATTTTCGGATATATGAACTAAGGAAGTTAGGGTTTTGCAAGCTCTCGAATTCGATCTCAAAGAAGACACCTTGGGAAAATTGTTATAACTTTTCATTTGAGCATCATATTGAAATTTTGTAAAAAGTTACAGAAATAGGACAAACAATAGTTTTTTTGCACCATTTTCAGGTCCGAAGGTCGAAACAATGACACATGGAACTTTGTACAAGTTTTCTCTACTGAACTACTATATAATCAGGTCATCGTGGGAGATTTGACATAACCCTTTCTTGGAGAATCCAATATGGATCAGACTTGTGGGGTGGAAATAGGATGCAAAGGGATATCATAGGATGAAATTTCAAACCTTGGAGATCTGAAATTATAGATATACAATAGATTCAGTATAGAGATCCTACAAAGAGAAAAAAGGTGTGTAGTCATTTTAAAATTTTTGCGTAAGTTTGGTTTGAAAAAATTGTTTGAAGTGATTCAAAGGGCACAATGTATCATATTTATCACTAATTGATGCCCCGAAGAAATAAAATGGAAACATTTAGTAAGAAACCTGAAATCTCTAGCATGACTCATGAAGAAGAGGAAGAAATGCAACATGATATATCAAAATTACGAGACCAAGTGCAACTAATTTCACTCTCACAAAAAGTAACAGAAGCTAATATGGATGGTTTAAAGAAAGGCACGAAAGCTAAGAAGGATGGCGTGGAAGCTAATATGGATGGTTTAGAAGTAAAAATTGAAGATTTGAAGAAAGACATGGAAGGTTTGAAAGGAGGTTTGGCAAAGTTGCTACAAGAAATGCTTCATAATGGTGAAAATGTAGTAGAGGAAACTCATGATGAGAACAAAAGAAATGTTAGTAATGATTTAGTAGACTCTAATGTTGAATTGAAGACCCACCATGTCCTGAAGGTCAATACGAGGAAGTTTGATGGCAAGGATCGCGTAACATGGATACTATAGATGGAGTAATATTTCGATCCCCATTATGTGAAAAACACACAAAAGGTATGCATTGTGACTTTATATTTGGAATCCAATCAGTTTGTATGGTATCGATGACTTTGCTATCGTAAACAAAACATCACTTGGGAAACTTTTACAGAAGAAATGATAGCACATTATGTGGATACAAAAAGCAACATCTTTTTTAGCCAATTGATAAATCTAAAACAAAAGGGTTCAATGGTGGAGCACATTGAGGACTTCCAACAATTCAATTTAAGGGTAAAAGATATTCTAGACAAGCATAGGATTGATGTGTTCATAGGGACTTTAAAGGATAACATCCAACATGAGGTTCACCTTTGGGAACCTGATTCATTAGAGAAGGCATTCAGGTTGGCAAGAAAAATTGAAAGCAAAATTATGGCAACAAGGAAGCCTACCAATCACAACTATAAAGATGGAAGTGTGGTTGCCCCTAGCCTTCCACAACCTACAAGGTTGACACCACAACAATTGGAAGAAAAAAGAGCAAAAGGGCTTTGTTATAGTTTTGATAACAAATACACTAAAAGTCATAAGTGTGCTAAGAAGAAATTATTTTACATAGATTGTGAAGAGGAAGAAGAAAAGGAATAAGAAACATCAAAAGAAGAGGATACATGCCAGGAAAAGACCCTAGAGAAATAAGAAATGAATCCGACCATATCTTGTAATGCATTGGCTGGAATTACCACTCCTCAAACTATCAAGATATAAGGACATATCAAGAAGAAAAAGGTAAGAATATTGATTGATTCGAGCAATACCCATAATTTTATTCATTGTAAGATAGTGAAGGAATTGAATTGCTTCCTATATCCAACACTAGAGTGTCAAGTGATGGTTGAAAATGGAGGAACCATAAATTGTTCTGAAAAGTTCCATAATAGCAAGCTATCCATGGGAGAATATGTGTTTAATAGTCCAATGCTTTTCATTCCAATGGGTGGTGCTGATGTTGTACTAGGAGTGTAATGGTTGCAATCTTTGTACGATAGCTATTAATTTTCAAGATTTTTTTTTTTTTGAAATGTAGTTGAATTAAGGGGTATCGTAGGGAAATTGAGAAAGATAATCAACTCTAATGACATGACAAAGCTTCTAAAGAAAGAAAAACATGGCGTAATTTCACAATTGTGTTCTCTAGAGTTTCCCACATTAAAAGCATCTATTTCTCCAGATCTCAATAAAGTTTTGGACAATCATTTGAATGTATTTGAGATTCCCAAAGACTGACCACCTATTCATGATCATGATCATGATATTCATTTGATTCTAGGAAGTGTTCCTCCAAACATCAGACCTTACAGTTATCCCTATGCCCCAAAGAGTGAAATTGAACGTATGATTACAGAAATGCTAGAGGCTAGTATAATTCAACCTAGTCAAAGTTCTTTCTATGCTCCAGTATTATTGGTGCATAAGAAGGATGGATCAAGTCACATGTGTATGGATTATGGGTAGCTCAACAAGCTCACTATTAAAGATAAATGTCCCATTCCTGCCATTGATGAATTATTGGATGAATTGCATGGAGCAATTTACTTCACCAAGTTGGACCTTTATTTAGGATATCATCAAATCAGAATGAAGACTGAAGACATTCCGAAAACAACATTTAGAACTCATGAGGGTCATTATGAATTTTTGGTCATGCCTTTTGGGCTTACTAATGCACCTTCTACATTTCAAGGTTTGATGAATTTTCAAACCCTTCCTTAGAAAATCTGTGTTATTATTTTTTGATGATATACTAATCTACATCAAGTCTTGGAAGGATCATGTTCAACATGTTGATAGAGTGCTCAAACTATTGGAGGAGAAACAATTATATGAAAAAAGCTCCAAATGTTTCTTTGGAGTACAAGAGGTGGAATATCTGGGTCATATTGTATCTCATCAAGGTATTAAGGTAGACCCTAGCAAAATTAAAGCCATTAAGGAATGGAAAATCCCCACATCCATAAAGCATCGCGAGGATTTCTTGGGTTGACATGGTATTATCGCAAGTTTGTTAAGAATTATGGGAGAATAGCAGCACCTCTAACAACATAATTGAAGAAAGATGCATTTTTATGGACTCCAAAAGCAACGAAGGCCTTTGAACATCTTAAAGAGGCAATGTGCCAAGCACCGATCTTAGCTACGCAAGACTTCACAAAAACCTTTATTGTGGAATGTGATGCATCAGGAAATGGAATTGATGTTGTTTTAATGCAAGAAGAAAGACCCATTGCTTTCAAAAGTCATCCAATCAAAGGAAAGTATTTACACAAAGCTATTTATGAGAATGAAATGTTGAAAATACTACATGCACTTAAGAAATGGCAACCCTACCTAATGGGAAGACACTTCAAGGTAAAAAAGAATCATGATAGTTTAAAATGCTTTTTAGAACAAAGATTATCTTCAGAAGAGCAGCAAAAATGGGTCACAAAGATGTTGGGTTATGACTTTGAAATCATATACAAAAAAGAGAAGCAAAATGTTGTGGTAGATGCACTCTCAAGAAATGATGAGGATGTGGAAGCGTTGCTTTGTGCCATTTCTATTATCCAACCATATTCGATAAACGAAGCAAGGGATGAATGAAAGAATGACGAAGAAGTGTGGGCACTCATTCAAAAGATACAACAAGATCCCAGTACATCTGATACATTTAGCTGGAAAAATGATTCGTTATGGTACAAAGATCACTTATA